>JAQPZY010001313.1:1367500-1610000 GCA_029931535.1 Margaritifera margaritifera
CACATTTTTATAACAAGATTTAAAGGTTTATGACCTGATTATTGTATACTCTATAATCAAAAATATGGGAGTTTATATATATATATATATATATATATATATATATATATATATATATACATATATATATATATATATATATATATATATATATATATATATATATATATATATATATATATATAGGCAGACATATTGTTATAAAATATCAGAATCAGACATATGGTTATAAAATATAAGAATCAGACATATTGTTATAAAATATCAGTCAGACATATTGTTATATTTTCAGGCACGATGCATCCATCCAGAGACAAGTAAAAAACAAATACTTGTGAAGATCGAAAATATTCTGATCAACATATATATATATATATATATATATATATATATATATATATATATATATATATATATATATATATATAATTCGGGCCTCAGACAAGTTTTAGACAAGTTTTTCAGTTGTCCTGATTGAAGTTAATATAATGTTTTATAGCAATGAGGAAAAATAACATTTCACGTGATAAAGCTGACAAAAGGAGGTACAAATAAAACTGTATGCGAACAAGGACATCATGTAAATATTCATTTATTGACGAGAAAGCAAGTTTAGAAGATGGATGTATTTGTAATGGTAATGACAAACAAATTTATTTTGTTGGAATTGAAAGAAACTACTTCATTATTATTCTGATGGCGAAACATAAATATTTACGTCAAAATCTCTGTTCCGTACTCCCAGATTCCTGGTAGAATCATCAACACGGATACAAAAGCTGACACAGGAACAAATCCGGAAAATGAAACACTAATGCATATGTTGACTTAATTTATTTCAGGAAGATAACCTCGTTGAAGTAATTGTCTTGTTTTGTCTAAGTCGTTAAGAGAAGTGGTAGCATACACTGTTATTTTTAGTTGGTATTTTCACTTGCCCTTTGGAAAAAATCAAGAAAAAAAAAGCAGAAAATAATACTCAGAAAACTCGAAATAAAGAACGCGAAGAATACACTGAAACGAAAACATCTTGTAAATATTTCCTGTCCTCATCCGTTTTGATATATTATTAATTGTTGTGGACCTTTTAGATCCTTTTTTCCCCAAGTTTCTACAAGCTTGTGAGTTACTCCAAAATAAATCATTTGCAGCACACCGCACAATGTGATTGCTCGACTGAAACAAATGCTAATTGTTTGAGTATGGGTAAATTATTGTTATTGTTTTGGGAGGATGGCCGTTTTTCGTCCTAAATGTAGCAGATATCAAACGATCGTCCAGTATAAATGGCGTCTATTGCGGTTTCCTCATTCTGAATTGAAAACTAGAGTCAACTGCATACGCCATAAAACGTTTTAAAGGTCAGCTTTTAATAAATATTTCAGGCCAATTTCACACATATTAGTATCAGGCTACTTGAAAAGGAAAGGTGTGAAAGCAGCAAAGATCAAAAAAGTAAATACCAGTCCACATTGCGGTTGAAACAGACACCGAACTGATCTCGAGCTTAAGACGGAAAATGAATTTGAAGCTAATAAGGTCGCACGTGTAAATTTAATTTATATACTGCAATATATATATATATATATATATATATATATATATATATATATATATATATATATATATATATATATATATATATATATATATACACACATACATACACACATATCCACATTCATACATACACACACACACAAACACACACACACACACACACACACACATATATATATATATATATATATATATATATATATATATATATATATATGTTTACAATTTCACTTTGAATAATAATGTTTTGGGAAATAGGACTATCAGAAACATTTTAAGCATAAACTTGTAACTTTTGTTCTTGTATTTATTATTATTATTATTATTATTATTATTATTATTATTATTATTATGTTGTCAGTTTTTGGAAGTTCGTTGTGTTGCTCAAGTTTGTAAGTAATCGACTCCATAATCAAGTAAGTTATCAAGATATCCAAGATGGATTCATTGTTTAGTGTAATAATTTATTCTGACTAATTTGTTTGTATGCGTGTATCAACCTATATAAAAATACATTCATATTTTTGCTTCCCGTAGCGGAAATTATATCCGGGATGTTAAGCTGGATGCAAAAACAATGCACTGCTACAGATGGCGCCGTCTGAAACCCTATTTCTTTGGAATGACTTAGATAACTAGGTCACTCCAAGCAATATAGCGCTATAGTGCTGATAGCTGCTTGGTTTCAATGTTTTTAGGCGGCGTATTCAGTAAAATTATTTTTTCTTTCCCGGTTTCGGAACTCCAGTTACGGTTGTGGCAATTGTATGATACCACAGAAAAGTATGGCTAGAGGAAGAGAAGCGTTCTGCTACTGGACTTCTGTCAAGCTTCATTGTCATGCTACTGGACTTCTGTCAAGCTTCATTGTCATGCTACTGGACTTCTGTCAAGCTTCATTGTCATGCAATCAGATCTGTAAAAACTGATCATTTTGTGTAGCATTTCGGTTTGTCCGATATGATGAAGGATGCAATCTTATGATGAGATAAATTACATTCTCAGTTTTGCATGTTCTGTTTGAATCATGCATGTTCAATTTTTCGCTGAGCTAGAGAAGTGTTGGTCTCTATCATATGTTAACAGGTTTTGCGCCTCATATCACAACAGTGCTCAGATGTGCCAGTATGATCTTGGCTTGTGACTGGCGGTAACTTTGCTCTGACTATAATGTCTCTGAGGTTTATCGGTCTGTGGTAGGCTACTACTGTGGGTCAGTATTTCTGGATGATTTGACCTACTTTTGGGTTGTCTAGATGGTAGGTCACTATAAATGGTGTCCGATCAACCTTTCCTTTTTTATCTATATTTTGAAAAGTTTATTGCGGTTTTTCAGTTTAGCCCCCTGTGTTGCCTCCGCTATTAGGACTTTGTTCTACCCCGGTTCACCTAATGTTCAAATGTTCAGAACACTCCTGAAACCATTTTGGGAATCTTTCATCATAGGAGGCAATTCTTTGTACCCTCGGGGCCTGACTATACTTGATGTTCTGAATGCAATATATTGAATGACAGCTGGATTGAAGAAGATACTGGTGTTTATCAGTTGGCTTTGAGTAGGTGTCTGTGTAGAGTTTGTTTTCTACAGTTCTGGCTGTTGTGTCTAGAAATACAGGGTTTGAGTTGGAGACTTCTGCCGTGAATTTATTGCAGGATGGAGGTTATTTGCTTCTGAAATAAAGCCATTCTGATTTTCTCTTCCATGCTGCCGTTTGATTTCTATATAATCGATATAACGTACCCACTGGTATGGTGTAATCGATATAACGTACCCACTGGTATGGTGTGTAATCGATATAACGTATCCACTGTTATGATGTAATCGATATAACGTACGCACTGGTATGGTGTAATCAATAGAACGTACCCACTGGTATGGTGTAATCGATATAACGTACCCACTGGCATGGTGTAAATCTTACCGATACTGTTTTATAACATTTTCAACAACGTGGCATAATGTGGTATAATTGACCTCATTGTGAAATCACGTCATGAAGTGACGTCATACATTCGTAACGCACTCGTCAGGCATAGATTTTTAATGGCGTCCAATCTTTACCAGAGATTTCCTTGCTCTGTCATGCTGTGTTTTTGATGAACGATGATTCGAAAATGAGAAAATATACAATGGACGTTTCATAAATAATTACCTTCGATGATCAATTGGATTTTCAGCTTTTCAAAAAAAAAAAAAAAAAAAAAAACGAAACAAAAAGAAAAAAATAAAAATAAAAAAAATAACCAAAAATGACAACAACAACAAAAACGAAACGTGTCTGCTGCAATAAAGAGGAAAAAACTGAGTCGGTCTATTTTTGTCAAAGTTCATAAGCTTGTAGTCTATGTATCTGCTACATATATCTCTTCTTTATCTGACTGAATATCAAAGAAATAATATTATTTCAGAGAAAAAAAAATATGCTTTAAGTTTTATTTATGGGAGTTAACGGAGCGAACAATCCAGGGGGAGCACCTGCACTGTAACTAAGCTAAAGGTCCTCTTGGATCTTTTACATGTTTCTCAATTTGTTGAGAGAATAAGATAGATAAACTTTATCGGAGTTTCAAAAAAAGAAAGAAAAAAAAAGCGTTTTATACTCAGAATTTCCACCAATAAAAGAACGATTCGCGAAGTCCGCTTTTATGCGTAGCCCATTAGAGAACATTGTTGTCGAAAGTCAGTATTTAATTATATAGCAATCCAAATTTCTACTTATTTCTAAAGTCATACATCTCTTAAAATTTTTAAGACATCTTTTAAGTTTAGTAGGAACATCTTCTCTATTCAAATCTGCATTATTTAAATGTCTGTCTCCGTTTCGATCGCATTATGAATGAATACGATATACTAGTTTCCACATTTCCACATCACCAACATCAACCATTTTTAATAAACGTTAGGGTACGTTTATTTTCTTTTCTTCTTGGCCATTTTTGGAGTTAATGCAAAAAATATATTAGTCATCTTGTGGAGTTTGGATTAATTTCTGAGAGTTGATTGACCGGATGAAACAATGTCCGTCACCCGCGAAGTCGAAAGAAACACAGAAAACTTTAAGAGATTTGTTGATACATTGAGCGATATTCATTGATCGATGCCTATAGATCTATTATGGCTGATATCCAAATGGAAATGCATTTAACAAATGCAAACTAATATGAAAAAATGGTTGACATTGTTTTATCGTTGTCATAAATAATCGAGAAATCTTTACTATTTCATCCCATATTCAAGGTAATTTGTGTCTACGTTGTAACGCATACTCAGTTTAGCTAATTCAAATGTATATACTAGCTTTTCTTTAGCATATTTTTAACGTGAAATATGCATCTTAAATAAAAAAGTTTCATCCATCATAGAACACGTTAGATCTTGATATGACTTTATTAGTTTCACGTGATTTTCAATCTATTCTACTAAGATAATTTGCTGTGTCCGTTGAGACCCTTCAACTTTGAATACAGTTCTATAATACACGCAGTTTGGGAGATGAAGGTTTCAGCAATAAACCGATGTGAAAATCTCCGACTGTAATTTTACTCATGTGGCTTTCTAGAACGAAGGTAATACATGACCAAAATCTAATATAAAGACTCGGTTAATTAGTCTATCTGTGGTGGAACTTTTCTTAGTATCGACATTTGCCAAATGTTGCTTATTTTTTCTTCGTTGTTCAGTCTTGTTATGCACCGTTTTGTTCAACGTGACCTCTCGCGCGGTCGTACGAAGGTCTGGTAAAGTTCAATGCAAATGATATCTCGTTCTCGTAGACGAAACGAAACTATAACGGTCCTTCCGCCACAATGGTTTTGTGTATGGACTCAGGTCACAATTAATACTTCCGGTTCAGTACCCACAACTGTAGTCCCAGTCTATTTTTAGAGCATTTTTTCCTCTCTCACTTTAGTGGTGATGTATGCATTTGCTTTAGGCATTCTTAGTATTGATTCAAAGGAAATTGTTTATTGTTTAGAATATGAGCATTATAGTGTGGTAGTCTGTGTGTATTTTGGCGACAGTTCACAGTGAGTAATGAGGCATTGGTGCTGATCTGGAAGTGAAATCTGTGACCCATTGTACGTTGCTTTGTTTACAGTCCAGCCTCTCAGAAGAATGCCAGTTAACCTATGACAAGAACTTCACAGTGAGTTCATCTTTGAAGATATTTTACATCAACATATGATTTATTAGGATTTGGACACAGTGGAAAGTTCAGTACTGACAAACAATGTAGAGACTATATAGGAAAACTAATTGTGGTCTGAGGCCGTACGATTCCTTGTAAATTTATTCCAGTAAGATTTACTCCCCTTGGGTACTCTTCTTATAAATGAAGAACATTCCCATTAAAAATGTTTGCTGTGAGCATTTTGGTAGTTGATGTGAAATTATTTTGTCCTCATTTTATTGAACTTTGAATATAGCGATTAAAATTTATTTCAGGTCAGACACTGTTGCTATGTTGATGTTGGTTGCTAGACTTTTCCCTATCATTTTCAAGCTCGGTATATAACGTAATGGTAAATAGTATGACGTCACAAAAGAAAAAAGATTTTGCGTGCATCCAAGTACAGCAACAATTACATAGATACATAACCGACGTACTGGGTCTGCCCATTTGTCCAGATACAGACTATGCAAACGATTGTAACAGTGAAAAATAACCTTACAAAAATCTGGTAATGTCGCTGATTGGTTGACAGGTTAGTTAGTATACTTGATAATGCATAGATCACACAATTGCACAATATCATACTTTTGCTACATTTTAGACCGACTACATAAAATGTATATAGGTAATACAGGTTTTTGCTTACATTTTAGACCGACTACATGAAATGTATATAGGTAATAAAGGTTTTTGCTTACATTTTAGACCGACTACATAAAATGTATATAGGTAATACAGGTTTTTGCTTACATTTAGACCGACTACATAAAATGTATATAGGTAATAAAGGTTTTTGCTTACATTTTAGACCGACTACATAAAATGTATATAGGTAATACAGGTTTTTGCTTCTGCATAAAACTCTTGTAGATCGTCAGGCTGTAAAACTAATTCACTGAATACATACAAGTGACACGAATTGCTCGCTTTGACACCAATACAACCTACCACTATGAAAGTACATTATAAATATGTGTACATTTATCGCTTATGAACAAATAGTGCTGATGTACTTTACGGTATAAATAGTGTATTTTTCTTACACACACACACACACACACACACACACACACACACACACACTGAGAAAAATTAAAGATATGAGCGATATCTATTGGCAACAAAACAGACCTTCTCTGGACTCTAGGTCGGCAAAGATCTCTTACATTCACGCGAGAGTCGAACGAGACCATTTTATGTCACTCCTTGTTTCTTGTCATGTAGTGTCATCCCTGTCACAGTATGACCACAGCTGCGGACTTTTTCGTAAAACTGCAATATTTTTTTATTTTTTTATTGCGCTTGCACATTTGCAGCGGAATTGTCAATTTTCTTAATTTTCGCATCATTTGTAAAGTTTTGCTTGTTTTTATCTATTTTGATTTGCGCTTTCTATCTATGAAAACTGTAATGTAAAATTTCGAAGCAAGTTGCAATCATTGACTTCTTCGCCGGTGATAAACTACACATAGATAATCCAAGGTACTAAGTAGTACAGATAATGTTTTTTGACCGGAAGAAGATATAAACAACAAAATAATAATGTCAGCTCGTGGACATAACATAATTTAATTCTTGCGCAGCGACGGCAAAGATTTTTAATTTGCGGATTTTGTGGATATTAAAAACGGATTTTAAGGCATTTTGTCATTTTTTGTGCGGTCGCCCTGATATCGTAGGGAGTGAGTGCATCCATGCGTGCGGTGTGCATGCAAAACTTGGTGACACTCTTAGATATCTTTAGTCATGTTCTTTTTGTGGTCATCCTGCTATCGTAGGGAGTTCGTCCGTGCGTGCAGTACTCATGTCAAATTTCTTGACACTGTTAGATATTTTTAGGCATTGAACTGTTTCTCTAAGTCGCTGATCATGTGATACTCTGTATTATTGAGACATACTCCAATATATGTGTGGATTTTGATCATGTGATACTCTGTATTATTGAGACATGCTGCTACATATGTGTGGATTTGCCCCTGTCCACCCGATAAAACTATTTGCTGAAACTACGGTTGGATGACTTTTTAATGTTGTTGTTTTTGTCATTGACGTTATGGTCGTATGTAATGTTACCTCTGTCACTCTGTGATTGTGTGTGTGATTGTGTGTGTGTGTGTGTGTGTGTGTGTGAGAGAGAGAGAGAGAGAGAGAGAGAGAGAGAGAGAGAGAGAGAGAGAGAGAGAGAGAGGGTTACTGTCGTTTGTCGTAGCTGTTAATGTACCTTGGAAGTCAAGCCTCATTTGAGCAGATATATGAGAAGGGAAGCGACCCTTAGGCATTTTTCCAACCTCAGTTGTAGGAGTTATTTCCCATTTTAATACATTACTGGGGAGCCTTCAAGGAAGGTTGTTTAACAAAAGAAAATTGCATGAAATGTTAAATTAACAGAAAGAGCAATAGCTTATCTTTTTCTTAATTTCTAATTTTTAGTTTTTTTGGTGTATTTTAATGAAATAAAGATAGATCTTTGCTTAAAATCTGCCCCTGGGGACATGGCATAGAATTAAAATTTTATCACGCATATATAATAAGCCACTAAATAACTCATCGAAATCATTGTACGATATCACGCATATAGAATAAGCCACTAAATAACTCATCGAAATCATTGTACGATATCACGCATATTGAAAAAGCCACTTAATAACTCATCGAAATTATTGTACGTTATCACGTATATAGAATAAGCCACTAAATAACTCATCCAAATCATTGTACGATATCACCCATATAGAATAAGCCACTAATAACTCATTGAAATCATTATACGATATCACGCATATAGAATAAGCCACTAAATAACTCATCCAAATCATTGTACCATATCACGCATATAGAATAAGCCACTAAATAACTCATCCAAATCATTGTACGATATAACGCATATAGAATAAGCCACTAAATAACTCATCCAAATCATTGTACGATATCACGCATATCGAATAAGCCACTAAATAACTCATCTAAATCATTGTACGATATCACGCATATAGAATAAGCCACTAATAACTCATCCAAATCATTGTACGATATCACGCATATAGAATAAGCCACTAATAACTCATCCAAATCATTGTACGATATCACGCATATAGAATAAGCCACTAATAACTCATCCAAATCATTGTACAATATCACGCATATAGAATAAGCCACTAAATAACTCATCCAAATCATTGTACGATATCATGCATATAGAAGAAGCCACTATATAACTCATCCAAATCATTGTACGATATCACGCATATCGAATAAGCCACTAAATAACTCATCCAAATCATTGTACGATGTCACGCATATAGAATAAGCCACTAAATAACTCATTTAAATCATTGTACGATGTCAGGCATATAACTCATCCAAATCATTGTACGATATCACGCATATAGAATAAGCCACTAATAACTCATCCAAATCATTGTACGATATCACGCATATAGAATAAGCCACTAAATAACTCATCCAAATCATTGTACGATATCACGCATATAGAATAAGCCACTAAATAACTCATCCAAATCATTGTACGATATCACGCATATAGAATAAGGCACACATAACTCATTGAAATCATTGTACGATATCACGCATATAGAATAAGGCACTAATAACTCATCGAAATCATTGTACGATAGTGCGTCTCTGTCAAATTACCGTATAGAATGTATACTTTTATATTCTGGTGGGAACGGTCAGCCCAACTAATTTTGCCGAGTAAACACCAAATCACTAATAATATAAAACTCTATATGTCATATACAAGGCACTCGAGAACACTTTCTGTTTAAAGCATAATTCTTCGGTGCAGAGATACATGCGTGTTTTTACAACTATAAAATGATCCTTAACAAGAGTGTACCATGATTGGGCAATATACAAGAAATAAACAAATCTGCTTTTATCCATGTATGTATGTATGTATGTATGTATGTATGTATGTATGTATATATATATATATATATATATAATATATGTATAGTATGTACGTGTAACTTTGATATACCACAAGTTATATAAATTTTTCATTAAAAGGAAACGAGACTTGCCGAGTTTCCTTTTAATGAAAAATTTATCTAGCGAGTAGTATATAAAAAATACAGCGTACATACTATACATATATATATTTTTTTATACTGCATACAATTTACGTGTATTTTACATTTTAAAAGGGAGATAAAACTGACGCCCATAAACTGTGCAAGATGAAGGGAGTGAACTCTTCACAACCCCTCTCATTTATGTACTCCCAAAAAAGTAATTCTTTAGTGACTCTTAATTTAGTTTAAACTTCATTAGTATTAATTAATAGATTTTTTTGTTGTATTTAATAAATGAAATGAACAAACATAGCTGACATTTAACATTTAAAGTGTTTTAGTAATGTAAATGCAAACATCGAATTTGCAGCGTTCAGTGACATGAACAGTGACAGCACCGCCATTAGCAACGAGCTACAAGGCATGTCGAATGAAGCCAGAATTCTCAAAATAAATTAGGAACAAGAGGTAATTAAGCCCATTTAACCGTAATTACAGTTCATTCAAGTGGCTGTCCATATTTCGCTTTTCCTACTGACTATCAGTGTCACTTTCTATAATTCTCCTACGTTTGGGTTGTGGACCCTGGTATGAGATGTCGACTGTTGAAAAAGGTTGATGCAATTAGGAATCTCATTTACGTTGTTTTGAGGGAGGTTCGTAACAAACATATTCTGTACTGTGATGTTTAATCCATAAAATGGATTGCTGATAATATGATTCGGTTGTATATTACATGTTTGGAAACTTGAGATATTACAGTCTGATGCGGTGCAGTTTGAAATCTATTTGTTGCGGTGTTGGGAGTTGACAGCATCATTACTCGGGTGGTCGGTGTTGCTCAAATAGCTGGAGTATGTCTGTTGTTGTTTTTCACTGATGTTTGAGTAGCTGTTTATAGACTGTACATTTTTGTGGCCAGAAATTTGCATGATATCAGTTGGGGGAATGGTTTTGTCTCCCCCCCCCCCATTTCACATTGTAATGTTCAGTCATTCTCCTCAAACCAAAATGCACAGTGTTGTTAAACCACATTGTGTTAACTATGGCTTCAGGTGTTTCCATCCGATCAGTTTTTTGTCATACAAAGCATTTATTTCTTCATCTGTGATTGGCTGACTGCGATTGGGTTTATTTTCTTTTCCTTTAGATTTTAAATCTCTTTGCTTTGCCCGAAGAGATTATCTTGTTAATGTAAAATTTGTGTCATTTCCTCTTTGGATTATACTTGCATATTTCTTTATTTTAGGTGGCTATCAACGGAGCTGATGATGCGTCTTAAGCTGTTGAGCTCAAACTCAGATCCAACTTTTTTCCTAGCACTGAGTATAAAACGGGCCAGGTGCTGATCCAATTCAGATGGGGGAATTTCGTGTAAGTTTCTGGATTCAGTTTTTTACTGCAAGAATTCAGTCACAAGCGTTACATCAAAGAGTGTCTTTTTATAGAGTATTTGCATTTTGCTTGCTTTCTATAAATTTCAATATGTCATTAGGCTCATGGTGTACAAATTTGTCTTCACTGAGAGTCTCACATTTGGACACAGAATGATCATTTTCATTTACACATTTCTCAGCCATACCTCTATCAAACTCCTCAATTAACTCACAGTTTAGTAGATTGAAGGTTGCTTCATCATCTTGTTCCTTTTCTGACGTCATTGTTTTCTTTTTTCGTCAGAGTTGCACAATGTTTGCAGATTTTTTGCAAGAGGGATAGGCTGGAAACAGCAGTGTTGACAGAGATGACAGCAGACGACACAGGGTGGAGTTCAATAATATTTATTTCCTGGACTCAGTATGTTTAGTTTTATTTATTTCAGAAAAATAGTTGATATACAAAAAATTGAACATGACAATTTGTTTCTTGTTATTTTCTTCTTTTTAAATGTAATATTCCAAGAAATCCATAACCAAGTTCAAAGAGTATAGTAGCTATGAAAACATGATCATTATGCGTATTCATACGCCATGGGTAAATAACAATTTGATATACCTATACTATGGGTATATCAAATTGCTTTATATAACACTTCAAAAGCCATGTTATTTTTAATGTATGTGGTATAAATATAAATCTTCCTCTTGCAATAAATCTGCAAACATCGTGCAACGAAAAAGGGTGGGAGGTTTTATACACACAGTTTATACTTACATACATACAAACACACTATCACACAAGAGGAGGGGTAGGATGTAAGCGACGTGGGATAAAATAGACACAAACACTCTCACACAAACATACTATACGATAACACAAGGGTAGGAAGTGTTTATAGACACACTACTATACTCTCACATATACAATCACAAGAGAGGGGTAAAGGGTGTTAAGGTTTAGTTGTTAACATAGACATACACACAACAAACACAAAACATACACAAACATAAAACTTTAATTGTCAGCTGTTTGTTGCGAGACAGTCTCTTACTGTATCGTATTACTCAGTTCAGGTATAAATTACATATATTTATATACTCGCTTTTAGTTTCAATGTAATTCGCATACAAAATAAACTACTTATGAATTTTTAGTCGAATTCAGTTTGCATATTCAGTCCTTCCCTAAAAGAAATCTAGCTTCGCATCTAGCAAATTTAAGAATATACAGAGAAAAGTCTTTCAAAACTCGTATTGCATTATTTAAATGGAGCATTAAATTTAATAGTATAAACTGTGCCTGATAAACTCTTTCAGGATTCGCCGGTTGCGGAGCTATTCAACAATGTTTTAAAAGATACTTGCATTGGCACAGACGATATAAAGATCATCTGTGCAGGTAATTGGGTTCCCGTTGGCGCATGCATAAATCTTACGCACAGAAGTTCCCTTTAGAGCGTCTGTAAATCAGTGCGCAGAGGCTTTACGGTCTTCGCCTCATCGCCTCATGTTCTTAAAACTCTACGTTGGAAGAACTTAATTATTTTTTTCCAATTTCTCTCTCTCTCTCTCTCTCTCTCTCTCTCTCTCTCTCTCACACACACACACACACACACACACACGGTACAATGAATATTTTTTTACGAGACGCGGTGCTTTCGAGATCAACGGCTCCCTTTATCAAATGCAAACAACACACATACATAAAACGCACACAAATATATCATGAACACAGCAAAATAGATTGACGCAGTGTATTTACAATTTATATGCATGGTTTCTATGTATCTGTATAAGGAACAAGGTCAAGAAATGAGCTGCAGAATAAATACATAAAGTTGAAATAGGAGCTGCACTGGTTTTACTTACAGCTTGTTGTAACTCACAAAATGACAGCACAGTCAGCAATAAGGACCATTCAACCATGCAGTGAAGTATGCATGTATGTATGTATGTATGTATGTATGTATGTATGTATGTATGTATGTATGTATGTATGTATGTATGTATGTATGTATGTATGTATGCATGCATGCATGCATGGTGAAAGTTGCAGACCTAAAACATGTTATTGTGAAATAAAAATGAGACGTTTATAATAAATCTGTCAAATCTTATAATTAATGTTCAAATCAACAGAGGTTAATTCTATGGAAGTCCGAGAGTGCCACCTTGAAATCACTTTTCAATCTCGTAAGAAGGACTTAGTATCTCGTAATTACGACGTAACTATCTTGTAATAACGAGTTATATCATAATTACGAGTTAGTATCAAGTAATTACGATTTAGCTATCTCTTAATTACCATATCACTGTCTTGTAATTACGAGTTTGCTATCTCTTAATTACGATGTGACTAACTTGTAATTACGAGTTTGCTATCTCTTAATTACCATGTGACTATCTTGTAATTACGAGTTTGCTATCTCTTAATTACGATGTGACTATATTGTAATTACGAGTTTGCTATCTCTTAATTACGATGTAACTATCTTGTAATTACGAGTTTGCTGTGTCTTAATTAGTATGTAACTATCTTGTAATTACGAGTTTGCTATCTCTTAATTACTATGTAACTATCTTGTAATTACGAGTTTGCTATGTATTAATTTACGACTTAGCATCCCGTAAATAAGAGCTATTATTCCGTGAATCGGTGTCAGCTACATCCACATCAAATGGCGTACATCATGATTCAGAACTATCAATTATTACAAATAAAATACATACACGAAGCATTGCACACAAATAGGTATGAAACTACCTATGTAGATGTCTAACATAAAAAACTCTGTTTAAAAGGAAACAAAAAAATGCACTTAAGGAAACAAAAATTGAAATTAAGAGTTAATATGGAAATTACGGTAGGTAAAGCTCTACATCCTCCTCCTTTACAGAGGGACGGCATAACCAATGGTCCACAGCCACCAGCAATGACCGGTTGACATAAAAAGACCCATATTGACATATGATTAGTTATTCAACATTTTGAGCAGACTAATGTCTTATGGGGAATTAGTTTTATAACCAATGCTCCACAGCCACCAGCAATGACCGGTTGACATAAAAAGACCCATATTGACATAGGATTAGTTATTCAACATTTTGAGCAGACTAATGTCTTATGGGGAATTAGTTTTATAACCAATGGTCCACAGCCACCAGCAATGACCGGTTGACATAAAAAGACCCATATTGACATATGATTAGTTATTCAACATTTTGAGCAGACTAATGTCTTATGGGGAATTAGTTTTATAACCAATGCTCCACAGCCACCAGCAATGACCGGTTGACATAAAAAGACCCATATTGACATATGATTAGTTATTCAACATTTTGAGCAGACTAATGTCTTATGGGGAATTAGTTTTATAACCAATGGTCCACAGCCACCAGCAATGACCGGTTGACATAAAAAGACCCATATTGACATAGGATTAGTTATTCAACATTTTGAGCAGACTAATGTCTTATGGGCAATTAGTTTTATAGACACAGAAGAAAATTGTTTCAGAACAAAGGCTTGGTTCTTGATGACTCTAGTGAAACTTTTCGCGGCAGTCTCTCAGAACCAGTATAGATTTGGGTAGACGCAAATCAACAACCCTAAAAACGGCGTATTACTCCGCTTGTTTCTGACCTGTTTAAGCAGCAATACGAGTAACACAATAACAAAGGTGTTCTTCTTCCCATTATTAGAAAAGTCAGGAATACCACACTCTCATCACGAAATTAGCCACCCGTCACAGCATATAATGTTAGCAGGCACTGTCAATCGAACAGTTTTGCTTTCCTCTGCTTATTGATTTCATTTACTTATTTAGGTTTTGATCATAATACGATGTCTCAAATAGGATGCACCAATGAGTATGTATAAAAAACGAAAAGCAATACCACAATATCGCTTAGCGTAAATAGCATATGCTACCCTAGCTGTACAAGTTAGGTAAAATAAATAATTTGTCCGAGCACGAGGAAAGAGTTTCAAGAAAAAAAATATATTACATTGATAAATTTCAAGGTACATAGGTTTTGTACGAAACATCTACAGAAAATGGAACTATTAAGCACGAAAAACCCAAGCAGCACGTGAAATTGCAATGTTTGAGTACATCTTAGCTCACATATCATTTAAAAACTCGTACAACGTATAAAGTCTTTTAAAATTTATAAAAAATATATTTTCTAACAGAATAGCACGTACACTATATTGAACACTGAACTCTCTAATGTGAATGATAGTTCAGGGCTATATGCCATTTTCTCTTTGGCGCTGCGTCCAATCAGTTGGTGATTTAATGGCTTGATATGTTATATTTGTATTATTTAGATAATTTACATTAGACGCAAATGTTAGTCAATATACCAGTACCTTATGTAAAAGGATATACAACTGTTTGCCAAAATGGATGATCTTGAATCATAAAAATAAAAGAAACAAAGTGTAATCCGGTATATCTCTAGTACTGATTCAGTATGTGATGTGACTATTTTTAGTTAATACGTATTTCGAAGACTACTTGAGAACTGCCATCAACATTGTCCATCCATCAATATGATTTCTTTGCGCTTACATTAGAACCCAATCCCGCCTAGAAATGTGACATCTGCCCTGGAAGATAGAGGATACATTGCCATATGAAATATTTAGCTTTGTGCGTTTCATTCCATTTTTTCCTTGTTTTTAATATTGCTTTTCGCAAACAATGACGCAGTACTGATATATGGGAAACTGAACAATTTACAACATATATTTACCCCATTAAGCGCAAACAAGCAAGGACATTCAAATAAACCAGCATGTTTGCACGCACACATACGTATATGTAGACGGCATTATAGGAACAAAGACATGCATAAAGACAGTAATATATATATATATATATATATATATATATATATATATATATATATATATATATATCTATCTATCTGCATACATATATACATATACGCATTCATGCGTAACGTACGTACACACATATCACGTGCCGTTCGTACATATAGATATATATTCTTACATGTTACATATATGTATATATATATATATGTATATATATATATATATATATATATATATATATATATATATATATATATATATGTATATATGTATGCATACATATACACATATGTACAAGCTTATAAAGGGACCAAGTCTGAGTGTGATAGTCCAGGAGGAGACAATGTTGAAAATGGTCACATAACACAGGAATGAAAAGACATTCATCAGACAGTAATGCATCTTTCTAGCGGAGATCTATCAGAAAATTAGATAAAGTTACTGAAGATATGTCTTACAAGTACCAATACACTTGAAGGAAATATAACATAACTACGGACAGACGTACACCAATTCAGTCGAAATTTGAAACTAAGCGATCAAATGTACGCAAGTCAGGTTGAAGAAGAAAAATACACACACTTGTTTAGAAATGCAACAGGATGGAATCCACCTTAACGTCCAGACTAAGTCTTAGAAGATGTTATTAAAACCTAAAATAGTATGCACTAAACAAATAATCAGAAAGCAAAAGCAACTTGTCAAAAAATTACGGATGAGATTTCAAATCTTTGTTAGACGACATATCAACTATTATCAAAGAAGCAGACAAAGGTGGATATCTTATAATTATGAACATCGACAAGAACAGCTAAACAATTAATTTCACGTAGTAATAAAATGAGTAAGAGACAACCCAAAAATGTCCTAATTTTTTTTTACCAGGTCAAAATTTAACTTCATTTAAAGAGAGGCCTGAGTAACCATATTGGGTACTGATAAATGCAGAATATGTTCTAATACAATAAAAGCATAGCATATGGATTGCAGTTATGATTTATGCACATATATGTGTGGAATGCGAAGGCTTTTTAACGGGTCAGACGAAATTAGAACCAAGAAAAAGAATGACAGTACATACAGAGCAAACAAACACAGACGATTACAGATTATTCAAAGTTAATTAGCATCTACATAACTGTTCATGAATCAAATTTAAAGCTTTTCCCTGATATAAACTATTTACATATACAGATTATTTTTGAGACCGCGGAATTGTATTTCATACGCAATCTACAACCAGACCTGATTAACTCTAATTATTCGAGATTTATGAAAACTTAAAACTGAATGTTCTATAATCTGAAGCAATTCACGATTACATTTTAAGAACACGAAGATATGAAACACATATTAGTAGTTTTCATTGCTATGGTCCACAGAAAACATTGTATTAGTGCATCGATGCATGTTCATAGCACACTGTACTGGGCTTAAACTGAATGTATTTCTCTCCAGTTTATTTAATTTAGTTTTGTTTATAATCAGATTGAAAAACAGCGTTTAATGCTTTCGTATTACAAATGTGCATTTGTATGCTAACGTCGTATATAGATGTAAAGAAGTTAAGTATACCTAACCTTATCAACGGTCATTTTACTGATATAACAATATATACGTATATATAGTGTTATAAGCAAACATTGATATTATTGAAGGATGAATCAATTGATTGCATATATCAGTCTCTCTCACAATGCAACATGTGAGGTGATGACGGACTTTCAATATTAAATGATAGAAGTTTGAATTATGTTATTTGCGTGTTAGGTGTACAATTGGGACCATGCCAATCATTAGACAGTCTGTGTAGACAGTGTTAAAAAATCGCTTAAAACTATGTAAAAGTTTCAAAAATGTGAGTGATAAGAACACAACTCTGTCCAGATTTGGTAGAATAAGCTAAAGTGTATACATGGGTATGAAACCCAATTTGGACTAGATATATTCATTTGAGAGGAAGACATGAGAACGGATACTGAGACAAACTACAGGAAATGCATTAACACAAATACCCCAGATAAAACAATTCATGAACAGAGAACCACGTTTATGGTACAACCAAATATTGACTGACGGGATCCTTTAAATAAATACTCCAAAACATTGAGCAGAATTGCTTATACAAACTTATCAACATAGAGACATGTAAAAAACAAATTAATCAAGGGCACAACGTTACAAAAGTATCAAAGAATGGATCACATGAAACGTGGAAAATGGTCTTTCTCATGGAAACAAAATAAGCATACACTTAGAAGAAATGGAAGAATATACATGGGTAAACACGTAGAAACCTCTTTTTAGAACAAAGCCAATACGGCAGTGATGGAAAGGACGGGAGGGCAGTATTAATTAACAGAAGGGACCAAGTCTGTGTGTGATACACATTAACATTTTAAGAACACGACCATAGGAAACACGTATTAGTTGTTTTTATTGCTATGGACGCCAGTAAACATTGTATTAGTACATTGATGCATGTTCATACCATACTGTGCACCCGACACAAACCAGTGCATATACATGGTTTTATTACTTTCAAATTCACTATGCAGAGAATACAAATCACTATGACAAAGTTATATCAATTAATCATTGATGTTGAATCGAAATTTACAAAAAGAAAATAACATCAAGTAAGTATTACACAAACATCAGAAGGTACGTGTACCATATTTATATAAAAAAAAAATGAATTCAAAATAATACCAACAGATTTAACAAGCTGCATTCCCATCTTTCTTCAGCATAGCAAGGGACTAAGAAATGAAGAAATAGTGTCTAAAGTAAAGTATTAGGTCATACATACTATTTAGTTCAGCTGGTAAAGTAGATACTAGAACAGCTATTACACAACTTGGTTATACTGATGTAGTCAGTGAAATAAGAAATAAATATATGGAACTTGTAATTATTATCCCAGTAAGGATATGACACGGATGAACATATAAGTATAAGATTTTAACAATATGTGCCACTTTCAACAATTAAACTAAACTATTAAGTTCGTGGTTATGGCATGTTGATATTATCCAGTGATAAGGTAATGAAAATGGGTAATATAGTTGGTTACAATACAAATGTAAAATAATATCATATTCATTTGTACTAGGAATAACGTATAAGATAAGTATCAGCGCGGTAAACAATAGAATACGATCAGCTCATAAACGGTCCGTAATAATGCGACAAAAGGCAGACTACTAAAAAAACAGCATTACAAAAAAAAAAAAAAAAAAAAAAAAAAAAAATGCAAAACAAGTCTGCTATTACAACGACCATGGTTACGATACCAACACACTGTTCGCAGTCAATATACATTATGATTTAAATGATACAGATTGATGAACAAATACGCTAGCAGTTTTTACTATGTATGCGGTTGCAGGATCTGGTGGAATTGAATTTTTCAAATAAATTAACTAGTTAGTTAATCACTAATCTTTGACTTACTACAAATGCGCAATTTAGTACAAGTACGGAGAGCAGGCTAATTATTGCAAGAATTAACAACATGGTTTTACCGGATATAAAAGAAATAACTTTCTTGCCGAGGTTAAAAGCTTATTATACTAATAACTGTGTCAGACAATACTGTTGCTGTTTGGTATAGCTAAGTTAAATAAATAGTCGGGATTAGGTCCATAAAAAAGATAAAGAAAACTCGCAAAAGAAAACGCTGAATGAGTTTCACAGTTATAATACGCAAGTTAAATTGATAATTTTAATGTTATTTTGAAAGAAAATGCAATTTTAACCGTTCAATAAATTCGCAATTTTTTTTTCTCCAAAATGTCATTATTATTATTATTATTATTATTATTATTAACAAAATCGCAAATTTAATAGAATTTAAATGGAATAATAATAAGGTTAATTATACTAGGATAATCAATAAGGAACACATGTTTGAACTTTAATGGTAATAGAGTGTCCTTCCTCTGCTCGCTATTTTTTGCAATGAGTTATTATCTTATTATTCATGACATATAGTATTATAAGCAGGGAAAGGTATTTGTAACCCTAACCTGTTGCCCATTCCCTACTTGAATGGAAAGAATTGTATAAATAAATAAATAAGTATATACACGTTTCCTTCCTTTTTTGTTTCTCTTCTACATCAGCAAAGAAGTTAGCAATGATGATAGCAGATAACTGAAACGCCAATAATGCTTAGGTCAGGCTTTGTTACTAATAATTTTTTGTGCTCATTTTTGTTTTCTCGCTGACGTTGCTGTCGTTCTGGTAGTTATCGGTAGTTCTTTCAACGTACCCAGAGAACAAGTGCTCAACACTAACGAATAAGTTCAAGATGCAGAAATAAAAAAGGAAGAAAAAGGAAGTAATACAATCATCTTTGTGTCTATGATGATGACTTTTTTTATCTCTAAAGAGCCGCATTTTACTATATTTCATATTGTAGATTAATCTACGAAATATGGTATTGATGACACTGAAATCGAAAATGCTCCATCCCATCATTCCTTCTCCGATAAATATGGTGCAAACTTAGCCTTCCACAATTGATAACACCAGGTATGTTCATGTTGACAGGTTTCCATAGTTATTTAATTTACCTATCATAAATAAATCGTTTGTTGTCAAGGTATTGTTTTAAACCGAAATTCGCAATATTTACATGACATAATGCTCTAATACTTTTCTTAAGACGATCAGTCCAATGTTGAATAAAATTGTTCGACAGCTCTAAAAATATGTCAGTGTTACAGACCCCTTCATCAACACAATACACTCAACCTGTGTGTTTTTGCAGTAGTCCACATACTAACACGGACAACAAAATATGTGACAGCCGCGGATCTTGTTTTGTCATACAGAATGCTTTGAACATTTACAGCATATCTTAACCTGAATCGGGTGTTCAGAATTATTTCCTAACGCTGTAAGAATTTTCAGTCAATTGCAAAAGCAATATTAAATAATGTTAAGATATATTAAGACAATGTAACACAAATTCATACAAACTGACTCAGCGTTGTGTCTTAATGAATGGTTTAAAATATATCACCTGTCCTTATATTTTATCGTTTCTAAGTAGGCGCATATGTGGTATGTAAGGAACAAATTAGGCAATATATTCTACAGTATGTATATCGTAGGGTCATATGAAGGAGCTTACAAGTACATTTTGAAGATATTCTCCCCCAGTGCCAAGGGCGCCAAAGTCTATGACGAGGCTTCTAAAAGCCTTTGAAACACGTCATCTTCTGGGTGAGGCATAATTCTGTATTCAGCATCTCACATTTTTGAAAAAAACCTCTGCTAAAATGTGCACATGTATTTATTTAAACCTTGAAATTAGTCTGCATTGAACAATAATGGTGATTAACATAATAGGCAGAAGTATGCTGTTCAAATTTCTTGATAAATAGACGATAAAGTTTTGCATTAGGTTGCACCCCTCCACTACAAAGAAAATGACAAAATGACATATTTATCCATGAGTGATTTGCGAATATCTGTTCACGTTATTACGCTAATATTAGATATTCGTCAAAATGTCATCAGTTCAGACTATAAATATATTATTGTCAAAGGCTACTTGGATATGTTCACAGAAGAAATTTTCAAAATAAGGCAAGTCGTTTTATATGATCATGTAATGCACAAATTAGAAGATTTAAGAGGCGACTGCGCAGAGGAAAGTTTATATGAAGATGAATTATATCTAGATGACAAGCATGATAACTTTTAAAAGTTTGAATGAATATAAAATTCATACGAATTAATGTAAGAATTATGTGAACAGTCTTTGGCAGTTGCTTTAACAGTTGAGGAAGAGCTGCATATGGGGTATTTATGTAATAATTAATGGCACGCTATAGCAAAGAGTGATACAAAACGTTTGCATTGACAACTAATACGTCTTCTGACTAAATTGGAAATTAAGGCAACGAGAACGAATAACAGCAGCTAATATCTATATATTTCATGGTATAAATGGCCAAGTTTTGTATGAATTCTTGGCTCAGATTGAAACCTACCTTAAGAAAGTAATTTCTAGAAAGATGATAGGTTTCGGATCGGTGAAAGTCTATCTTGATTTGGCTGCTAAGATATCTAGCAGAGGAACAGATGGGGTAGAAGGTTTACATGGTATCATAGGCCTCAGGTTCAAAAGATCGTTCATAGGAGAGAAATGCCTCGTGACGTAGGGAGAATGTTTGCATTGTTAAGTGCTAAATTTGAACCGTAAGTAAACAAGAATGCAAGCAATAGTGTCCGTAATATGGATGATCGATGCTTCTTCTATGCCATTGAAAGCTTATATACTCCTACAAGAACAATGCACATATAATGTGTAAATATCTCATTTTTGTATATGGTTTTATATCTGTCCCATTAGAGTGGAGAATATAGATGATTCTGAGGTTGAATTTGACATATCGGTAAATCAAAACACCATTGGAGATAATGGAGACAATGAGACCATTCCAGGTAAGATTACCACATTAGAAGGACTTAAAGATACAAAAGTAAACATTTTTACATGCTACATATATCCGAAAAAGAGAGGCGTCATTTCTGAGGGATACATCATTCATCGATATTGGTACCACGGCAGATAAATGGGTGTAGATGCAACAACAGGTACTACGGCAAGAAGAGTCTGCATCACGCTTACATCTCAATTAAACTGTGAATGAGCATCAGCTGATCTGTAATAAAAGTAAACAGAATACAGTCAATATAGTGTCTAAAGAAGATAGTGTCTAAAGAATATAGTGTCTAAAGAAGATTCAAAGGAAATGTTCCTACATTATCTAATGCAACCAAGACTCCTTGCAATTTCGAAATTATCATAAAACCCACACAACAAAAGAAACAAGGAAATTCTTCATGGACATATGATATAGTTAAACTCATACCTTAATGATTCTGCCTCTGCATCAACGCCATACGCTAAGAATATGCTCCAGTAGTATACAGAAGAAATGCCTGCATTGAGAAGTTGTATGAATTCTCCAAAAGTTGCAATATAATGGAAGTAGGAAAGCTGGTAAGATTCTATTAGCAAATGTGATAGATAGCACCAACAGAACTTAAATGTTTAAATGTGACATAAAATAAGAACTTATCTGTATTTCCTGATAAACTTTATTTAGTGGTTAATATAAATGCTTTACCCTTTGATAATTTATAATGTCAGAGTATTATAAAATGTCCTACCATATAACGCTATAGAGATCAGACCAAAATATATAACTCTACGTTTATGTAAGTCGAGAATAAACACATGTATTACAGAAACTATAACGTTAACAAATATGGGTGTACCATCAACGGACTATTTTGTCAAATGGTTGGAGTTTACTAAGCCTGCAGATAGTACCCAAAGTGTCACGAAACAACCCATTATGCACCCTAGTCATCTTAGTGATTTTGGTCTCTCAAATAGAGGTGAACAACAGATATGATTTAACCGGAGTAATTTGAGATTAACTGACATGTAAAGGATAATTTATCCATAGGTTCTAATAAATTATAGTATGCTGTATTCAAATGAATATTGTAGTTTTTTCAATAAGCCTTTGTTATATAAATCAGCGAGGAATCTTGTGTTGTCCCTGATATCTTTGACTATTGAGTCACACTTTTCTATTATAAACCAGACATTCATTCCATAGTGTCTGCCACTACAAGGTAGCTGGATTAAGTTAACTGATTTATTAATTGCGTCCTTTATGTTCGTACAATCATCTTTGGGTCAATGCTGATGACTTTTTCATCTCTAAAAAGCCACCTTTTATTATAGATCATACTGTAGAATAATCTGGGATATCTTATAATAATGATGATGAAATTGAAGATGTTGCGTTCCATTATCCCTTCTCAGACAAATATGGTGTAAACTTTGCCTTCCACAATTGATCACACCAGATATGAGCATGTTGTGAGGATCGCATAGGTAGGACATTTACCTATCATAAAATGCAATTTAAATCAAGCATGTGCAGCATACGGCCCGCATGTCAGAAACGACTCACGAGATGGTTACATCCGGTCCGCAAGGAGTTCCCCAAGAAAGATACCGAAGAAGGTCAACAACAATAACAATCGGATTTGTTCATATTAATATTCGTATGTAAATAATGACATCAACTACTCGCCAAGGCAACTATCTATCTTCGTACATGAAATGAATGAATGAATAAATAAATAAGGAATATGTCACCCCTTAGTTTTAGTCCGTGCGTGCGTGTTTTCGTGATCTCTTTCATTACCATTAGCCAATATTGAGGCATATTCCTTTTGGGAAATAACTGTTTTTTGTTGTTGTGTTTTTGTTATTTTTTGGGGATATTTGTAGAATAAGAGCAGGCTTATTTTGCAGCAGCCTGCTTGGTTTTCTTTGCCAGAAGAACAGCCTGGATGTTAGGTAACACAGCACCCTGAGCAATGGTCACTCTCGATAGGAGCTTGTTCAAATCTTCGTCATTGCAGATGGCCAGCTGCAAATGACGGGGAATGATTCTGGTCCTATCGTCCTTAGCTTTTATACCCCCAAGAAGGATTGAAGTGCACAGTGGCGTTGACGAATCAGAAGTGCGCTTACATAAAATCTAACCAATCAGAAGGTTTCTTGTATACAGGATTAGGAAAATGATGTTTTCGATCACGTCCGCGTGAAAGAATTTTATTTTATGTTATTGTATTGTATTGTATTTCTTGTATGTTGTGGATGTGTACTTATTTACGTTTCTTTGCTGCTAGTGAAGGACGATACTTGTGTTAGTATTGCTGTTGTTTGCTTGACGTTTTCATTGATCTCTTTGTAAATGTGTGCACAGTACCGAATACTTGTAAGGGGGTTTTGAACAACATCATACCATGGCTTGGTTGTTCTCTATTTCTGTAAGTCTATTATACTTAGATTTGGATACATGCAAAGGGTACTATTGCTTCTTTAGAAGCATGGCAACCTCGAGAAATATTTCTTTTCTAGAGATATGTATGGTCCTGAAAAGAGCCGTTTTGATATTTGGATCTAAACAGAATGCTTACTTGCAACTGGTGTACTTTGTAACAGCCTTGGTTCCCTCGCTTACGGCATGCTTAGCAAGATCACCGGGTAGAAGTCGGAAAGCTGTCTAGATTTCTCTGCTAGTGATTGTAGAGCGCTTGTTGTAGTGTGCCAGTCTTAAAGCTTCTGCGGCGATTCTGTGGAAGATATCGTTGACAAAACTGTTCACGATACACATAGCTTTGCTGGAGATAGCGGTGTCTGGGTGTAGCGGTTTCATAACTTTGTAGAGGTAGATTCCTTAGGATTCCCTCCACCTCATTGTCTTCTTTATGTCCCAGTCTACTGGGCCTTAACTTTGGTGGCGGCCTTTTGGGCGCACTTACTTGCCGAGGCTTGCTAGCTGCCTTCTTCTTTGGGGTCTTGGCCTTCTTTGGCTTTGGTGTCTTAGCCTTCTTAGGGGATATGGTCTTCTTAGGCTTAGCTGTTTTGGCCTTCTTTGGGGTCTTTGCCTTCTTCGCTTTTTCTGACTTTTTCTCTGCAGTTGATTTTGTCAGCTGTCTTCTTCTTCTTATGGCTCTGAGCCTTGGGCTTGTTAGCTGCTGTTGCTACCTTAGGTGTCTTAGACTTGGAGAATGTATAGACATACGCAGTGACTCAGTAGACAGTGACGCTAAGAAGTTAAAAGAGGGAAAACCAATCATACTACATTATTGATTTACTAGTATGTATTGTATAAGGACAATGTTACAACATGGGAAAAATAACAGAATAATGCAAAAGACAGGGGTAAAAAAAAGATACCGAAGAAGGTCAGCAACAATAACAATCGGATATGGTCATATAAATATTCGTATGTAAATAATGGCATCAACTACTGGCCAAGGCAACTATCTATCTTTGCACATGAAATGAATGAATGAATAAATGAATTAGGAATATGTCACTCATTAGTTGTAGTTTTTTGTTGTTGTTGTTGTTCTTTTTTTTGGGACACTTGTAGAACAAGAGAAGCCTTATTTTGCAGGAGTCTGCTTGGTTTTCTTTGGCAGACGAACAGCCTGGATGTTAGGCAACACACCACCCTGAGCAATGGTCACTCGGATAGGAGCTTGTTCAAATCTTCGTCATTGCAGATGGCCAGCTGCAGATGACGGGGAATGATTCTGGTCCGTTCGTTCGTTAGTTGAATTAACGACGTGTGAAGCCATTCGGCCATTTACGTCGAGTGAATGAGCGCGATGCGCCCTATTTAATTAGTCACCAATGGGTTAGAGTTATAACCCATTGGTGCATTACTGTGTGCAAAGCACACTATTTATTTTACACCCCTACATCGCTGCATGGTTTCCCCAAGTGAATGTTTGTTCATTGTAGGCGCGATATAGGAGGGTATGTAGATTTACTTTCAACCTGTACATAGGATTGGAACCTCAATGTTTACAGGTGTGATGCAATGCATGCAAGGCATGCTGGTATTCAGTGTCTGGAGCGAGGCAGGCAGCTTGGGCTCGGCAAGGGATAGGCAAAGCGGAACGGAAGCACTGAAACGCCATGGATGTTTATGATCAAATTCTGCCCAGTTAACTAAGTCGGGCTGTCCCTAATACCAATAAAGTGTTAGCCACTTGTTCAATTATGGCAATACTTCAAGTTTCAAAATTTTGTCAGTTTAACGCGATTATTCCAGTTTTTTTTACAAATTTTGTGTACAAAGTGTACATTTCATTTTGAAAAACAATACCAATCTTTGAGTAAAAATTACTCATATCATTTTCGTATCACGCACACTACAATTTTGAGTAATAATATTTAGACGGTGGTTCGAAATTAATCAAATTTGTGTTCTAAAAGAGTATAATCAAAATTGGTTTTCGAAAATTACCAAATTGAAAACCCGATTGATTCAGGCAATGTTTTAGCCCTTAAAAGGACTATTGTCAGCAGCAAGTGGTCCCCGGTAGAGCAGCTGTGTCAGCCATCTTGATCTTAAATTCAGGACTGCATGGTCTCTGTCCTTGATGGGTCGATTCCAACTGTTATCTTGCTCTGCCGCAGTGCCCTCATGGTTGCTCGCCTGTTTTGCACGCTGCTCCATGTAGTCGGCATTTTTGCGGGGGAGTAGGTCGACAGTGGGAAATACATTGGCCTGTGTAGCAGCTTGGCCCCAATCTTCCATTGTAGTTGGGTGTTCCATAGCTGCTGACCAACACTGCCTCCTTCACTCCTCGTCCACTGCGGCTCTGCTCTGCTCCACCGCTGCTGCCTGAATGGAATGACGTGATATCTTGTTAGTTCGTTCGTTCGTTGGATTAACGACGTGTGCGGCCATTCGGCCATTTAAGTCGAGTTAATGGCCGCAAAGCGCCCTATTTAATTAGTCGTCAATGGGTTACCGAGCTGCAACCCATTGAATGCTTTAATGTGTGCAAGGCACACTATTTAATTATTCATGTCTGGTGTCTGGAGGTGGAAAAGGCGGAGTCAGGGATGGCGTAGGAGGAGCGTAGCGTGACCGGATGGCTCCATCGATCCAGGATTTATTTTATGCCAAGTTTTGTTGCCGTCTTGCACGTTGTTTTATAATTTTGAATGATGAACTCTTTTTGCTTTGTGGCGTTTGCGGGTTAGTCAAGGGTAAGAATATAATTTGGTTCAGTCCAAGTGTTATGTATGATGTTTATATAATATTATAAATATTTTAGGAAATTATAAATGTTTCTTCACTTTAATATTTGCTTAAATCTTAATGTTTATCAGGAAAACATGTTTAATTAGTGTCCTTGAATTAGGTTGTTTTGATCAATATGTTTTCTCAATTTGAAGGTCAAGGTTGATTTTGTTTACAGTTAGCATTCCATTAAGATGACACACATTCTAGAACATTCTGTCATGTGACCAATCTAGAACATTCTGTCATGTGACCAATCTTTATATATATCATGTTTGGTGGACATTTTTTCAGTTTTGACATTACCATCAGTCTTGTAAAGAGCTATTACAGTTGTGAAAATTCATTCCAAATTCTAAGAGAGGAATTATATTAAATATTCATTGGATTATAACAGTGCTCATAAACTTTTGGATTTTGGATTTAAAATTGACAATTTTGGAATTTATGTGAACTTATTCAGAGATTTTGGAATACTTCATTTTGACATCAGCACATCAAGATTATTAGTACATCAGGACTTTGGAGACCATTGGCACATCTTAACATTCAAGGACACAGCCGTGAATTTGGAACATTCTATATTTAGGACTTGTGATTAGAACAATCATTCTTATTGGATTATTAGGATTACAAAAAACACATTACTGTAAGTGACTTTTTGATTCTTTCATTTTAATTATCTAGTAATAAATTGCTTGTTGATTTTTACTTGATTTGTTGGTTTCACTTTCTTTCTGTTACATTTTTCTTAGACCATAGAGTCGTAACACAAGGAGTGTTCTATAATTTCTTTCATTACTTAGTCATATGCACTTTTTTTTACTTTGTTTCGAGTTTTATTTGTGTCTGATAGTTGCCCTTTGTGCGGCTGGTCCTGATGGTTTGTGTTATCGACCACCTTTAGTTTTCGGTTTGTTGTTGGGACGAGTTTCAGCTTCCAATATCACGGTGCATATGCATCTTTGTATATTTGGTTAATTTTGGTTTGGTGATATTCGTAGTTTATATTTTCCACATAATGCGGAGGGCCCCTGATGGTCTGGACTGGGGACCACCTTATAATCTTAAATGAGTTTTTTGGTGATGATTAACTTTTCAGGGTTTTTGTTCCGCTTTGTGCGAAGGGCCCCTGATGGTCTGGGCTTGGGACCACCTTATAATCTTAGTTGAGTTGTTTTGGTGACCTTACGTTCTGGGGGTGTTATAACTTTATTGTGTTTGTGGCTTGGGCCTGATGCTCTGGGTTGGGACCACCTTATATCAGCTAAGTGGTGCTTTTAAGGATAGGTAATATATTGTTGCTCCTTGGACAATTCATCGAGTACCATCACCGAGTTTGAGAAGAAAAGAAAAGAAAGCAGCAAAAAAAAAAAAAAAAAAAAATTTCTTCTTTTTTTCTTCGAATTTAAATTTTTTTTTTTAAAATTTTTTTTAAAGATATTCATTCACTCATTCATGCATGCATGTTAGTGGTCGTGCATTGGGTTAGTTGCATAGTTACTTTCGAGGGGGCCGGATGGAATGTATGTACGTTTTTAATTTTCTGATACTGCTTGCAGTGCGAGGGACCAGGTTCGCTTGAAACGTGTCCCCACCGTAAGGGTTGGGGACGAACTTGGTTTCCTCCCTGCTCTTCTATCCCTAGGTTTTAACACATGCAGTGCGATGGCGTTTTTTCTCTTTGTAAGCAAGGAAATCCTGAAAATTTTTAGTGTGCCTAAACCGATTTAGGGCCCTTTTTGTCTCTTTTATTGCTTTCTTACATTCTTCATTCCACCAAGGAACAGACTGTTTAATGCCCCGCCCTCCTGTTATGGGTATGCTCCGCTCCGCTGCTGACGACAGCGCCTTAACGATATTTTTTCTCAAATTTTAATTTTTTTTTATTATTATTTTTTAAAAAATAGATTTTCATTCACTCATTCATGCATGCATGTTAGTGGTCGTGCATTGGGTTAGTTGCATAGTTAGTTTCGAGGGGGCGGGATGGATTGTATGTACGTTTTTAATTTTCTGATACTGCTTGCAGTGCGAGGGACCAGGTTTGCTTGAAACGTATCCCCACCGTAAGGGTTGGGGACGAACTTGGTTTCCTCCCTGCTCTTCTATCCCTAGGTTTTAAAACATGCAGTGCGAGGACCAGGTTCACCTACACATATTCCCTCCGTAAGGGTAGAGGACATACTTGGTTTCCTCCCTGCTCGTGTGATCTATGATACTTGTTTGTTTATGCTATCAGTTGTAATTTGAACTTTCCCGACGGATGTTGATTTACTAACCGGGGTTTATATTTTGCCTCGCTTTCCGATGTCTGATAGATATCCCAGGATGTTTTTGTATACCGAATTGATGTTGTTATTTACAGTAATTAGGAAATTCGGGTATTGGACTGGGGCTTTTAGTTGTTTTTGATTTTCTTGGAACTTTTTCCGGTGTTGACTGTAGGAGGGGCATTCATTGAATATGTGGCCTAATGTTTCTGGGGTTGGGCAGTGAGGGCAGTTAATTCCTGCCTCTTTTATGACAGGTAGAAACCTGCCAAAACTGCTGGCTAGTAGTGTGTTTCCAGTTTTTAGTCTGGTTATGACTTTGGAGTCGTGTGGGTTTGTTAGGTTAGGGACGCTAACGTTTCTACTAACTAGTTTGAGCAGGTTGAAGAGTTTTCTCCCTTTTTTGTAGTTATTCCATTCCCGCTGCCATTTCATATCTATTGTCAGCCTAATCATACTATATTTCGAGTACGCTGTAATGCAACTGGTGTACTTCGGATTCGCTTAGTTTGTTGTTAGCTTCTTTATCAGCCCTTTCGTTTCCGGGTATGTTAGTGTGGGAGGGTACCCACATAAATTATACAGTATGGTTATTTTGTTCCAGGATTTTGAGTCTTAAGTAGACTTCTCTTAACAAATTTTCTCTGTTGGAGGAGTTGCCTGTTTCCAGAGATTGCAGCACGCTGAGGGAGTCGCTAATTATCACCGCTTTTGTTGTTTGGGTGTCCTGAATACATTTGATGGCTTCGTTAATAGCCCAAAATTCGACAGTGTAAATTGAGCAGTGATCGGGTAGCCTCGCCCCCAGCGTGATGTTTTCCCCCGGGATCACGACTGCTGCTGCAGTGCGTCCCGGGTCTGAGGATTTGGACCCATCTGTGTAAATTTGTGTGTATCCCTCATACCTACTTTCTATTTCAGTTAGTACTTTTGCCCTTATTTCTAAGGCTTGCTGTTGTTTATCGCCATAGTGTAGCGCATTTACATTGATTACAGGGGGTTTACAGGTCCAAGGGGCGATGTCCGGGTATTTAGTGACTTCCGCTTGGAGGTTAGTGAGGTCTAATTCCCTTTGCAGATCATGGATTTTTTTCCCCCGGTAAATTTTTGATTAGTTTATGCCTAAAGGGCTTGTTGCATTTCTCAATGATGTTTTCAGTAGGGTGCGAATTGTTATGGATGGAAATCCTAGTTGCATATCTTAAGAGTAACTCCACACTTCTAAGGTTTATGGGGAGTTCCCCCGGTTAATATTCCGAGCTCTTCTCTAGAAGTGTTACCGAGAGCACCGGTGCAGATAAGCAGAGCCTGGCGTTGTATTCGATCTAGTTGTTTAAGAAGGTTGGGGTTTGCCGAAGCATACGCTTGGCACCCATAGTCAATTTTTGATCGAATAAGAGTCCTGTATAATGTAAGAAGAGTGGCTTGGTCTGCCCCCCAATCGGCCCCTTTAAGGTTCCTCAAGAGGTTTAGATCTTGACTACATCTTCTTACTAGCTCTGTTATGTGTTTGCCCCATGTAAGGTGCTCGTCGAATAACATTCACAGGAAGCGTGCTACTTTTTCGAATTTAATTTCGGTTCCGTTTAGGAAATGTTTTGGTGGATCCCGACGCGTGTTAGTTTTAGGGGTGAACAGTACGCCGACTGTTTTTCCTGGGGACATTTTAAAACCCCACCTATCGGCCCATTGACCAATCTTATCTAGCCCCGTCTGTATGCGGCTAACCACAGCTTCGCTGGCGGGATTTCAAGCTCTCCAGATTCCGCTTTCGTCAGCAAACTGGGATAGGTCCAGATAAGTCTGATCAACTGACCTGTCGAGGTCGTTTATCATGATTTTAAAAAGCGTGATACTTAGTACACTTCCCTGAGGGGTACCATTTTCTAGCGCGTGTGTTTGAGAGTATTGATTGGCCACTCTTGTTTGAATATTTCGACCTGTCAAGAAGTTAGATATCCATTTATGTATACGACCAGTTATTCCGTAGTGATTTAATTTTGCAATTAATCCTTTGCTCCAGATTAGATCATATGCTTTTTCCAGGTCGAGGAATACGGCGATTAGGTTACGATCGCATTTCCTATTTGCATTAAATGCCATCTTATGTTTGCTTCCAGGCGAAGCAATTGATCTAATGTGGATCGTTTGTTGCAGAATCCGCTTTGATTGTTGGATATCAACTTCCTGCTTTCTAGGTGGTATTTTAGCCTATTGTTAATCATAGTCTCCATAACTTTACATATGTTGTTGGTGAGCGAAATCGGTCTGTACGAATTTATATCTGCTGTATCTTTTCCGGGTTTCGGGATAGGTATGACTATTGCCTGTTTCCATCGTTTTGGAATTTCTCCCGATCGCCAGATCATATTCAGCAGATACAAAATCGCCAGATCTGTTTTTTCGGGGAGTTTTTTGTAGATTTCATACCCCAGCATGTCTTCACCCGGTGAGGTGGTTTTTTTCTTATTGAGTGCTTTTCGCCACTCATGGATAGTGAAATCTACGTTTAAGGGGCTCGTGTGGTTTCCCATGTCTGTGAACAATTCCGGTTGTTCTCGTTCTATTTCGTTCCGGTGGTTTTGGAATTTTATTGAGTGATTGGCATTACTGCTCATACCGGCAAAGTGTGAGGCTAGTTTTTCGATGATTCTGGTCCTATCTACCTTAGCTTTTATACCCCCAAGTGGGATTGAAATGCACAGTGGCGTTGACGAATCAGAAGGGAGCTTACATACAATCTAACTAATCAGAAGGTTTCTTGTATATAGGATTCGGAAAAGGATGTTTTCGATCACGTACGCGTGAAAGAATTTTATTTTAAATTATTGTATTGTATTTCTTGTATGTTGTGGATGTGTACTTATTTACTTTTCTTTGCTGCTAGTGAAGGACGATACTTGTGTTAGTATTGCTGTTGTTTGCTTGACGTTTTCATTGACCTCTTTGTAAATGTGTGCACAGTACCGAATACTTGTAAGGGGTTTTGAACAACATCATACCCTGGCTTGGTGGTTCTCCATTTCTGCAAGTCTATTATAATTAGATTTGGCTACATGTAAAGTGTACTTTTGCTTCTTTAGAAGCATGGCAACCTCGGGAAATATTTCTTTTCTAGAGATATGTTTGGCGATGAAAAGAGCCGTTTTGATATTTGGATCTACACAGTATGCTTACTTGCCGCCTGGTGTACTTTGTAACAGCCTTGGTTCCTTCGCTTACGGGATGCTTAGCAAATTCACTGGGTATAAGTCCGAAAGCTGTCTGGATTTCTCTGCTAGTGATTGTAGAGCGCTTGTTGTAGTGTGCCAGTCTTAAAGCTTCTGCGGCGATTCTGTGGAAGATATCGTTGACAAAACTGTTCACGATACGCATAGCTTTGCTTTAGATAGCGGTGTCTGGGTGTAGCGGTTTCATAACTTTGTAGATGTAGATTCCTTAGGATTCCCTCCGCCTCATCGTCTTCTTCCTGTCCCAGTCCGCTGGGTCTTAGCTTTGGTGGCGGCCTTTTGGGCCCCCTTACTTGCCGAGTCTTGCTAGCTGCCTTCTTCTGTGGGGTCTTGGCCTTCTTTGGCTTTGGTGTCTTAGCCTTCTTAGGGGATATGGTCTTGTTAGGCTTAGCTGTTTTGACCTTGTTTGGGGTCTTTGCCTTCTTCGTTTTTTCTGACTTTTTCTCTGCAGTTGATTTTGTTACCTGTCTTGTTCTTCTTATGGCTCATAGCCTTGGGTTTTTTAGCTGCTGTTGCTACCTTAGGTGTCTTGGACTTGGAGAATGTATAGACATACGAAGTGACTCAGTAGACAGCGACGCTAAGAAGTTAAAAGAGGGAAAACCAATCATACTACATTTTTGATTTACTATTATGATACCTAAGAGCGTCAACAACAATAACAATTGGATTTGGTCATATTAATGCTCGTATGTAAATAATGACGTCAACTACTCGCCAAGGCAACTATCTATCTTCGTACATGAAATGAATCAATGAATAAATAAATAAATGAATTAATTAATAAGGAATAAGGAATATGTCACTCTTTAGTTTTAGTCCGTGCGTTTAATTCTAGGTTGAAAGTTGTGTGAGAAATTTATTGGTATACCCTATTATATTTATTTTGTGGATTCTATGGTTCACTGGGGTTATTCTGCCACAGCGGAGCATTATGTTTACTATGAAATCTACAGTTTGGTTATATAGTGTTTTATTATCGATATTATCTGTGTATAGAAGTTGTTTCTCATTGTATATGTATAGTGTTTTGATGTTGTTAATTAGCGTGTTTCTTTCTTTTTCTAGGGTCTTGCATTTTAGTATTATATGTATTTTGCTGTATGGCCCGATGTTACATAAGGGGCAAGTGGGCAGTTTTTTTATGACATGCCTTCTGAGTGCCACCTCCCCTGTAAACCATACATCATGCGGAAATTTATATAGCAAACTCTGCTTCGCTGGCGATTTGATTTCTGCCTAGTGTTTCCATATTGATTTCCAGTTTATGTCCGGATGATTTATTTGTACTTTTAATTTTGTCTTAATGTCTATTGGTATCTTAATTTGAGGATATATATTAGAGTCTTTTTCTTCTTTCCATATTTGCTCAGAGTTACTATATTTTAGGATTGTGTTTGTTATGTATTGTAGGTTTTTTGGTGGCTTGAATAGTTTCGTTATTTTGTTGTTTTTATATATGTCTGGTATGTGCTTTAGTAAGTATCCAAACCAGTACATATATAGTGCAGCCCATGTATAAGTATGTTTTCCTTGTAAATTTCGGATTCTGTTTATGATGTTAGTAGTCTTCTTATATCGTAGGTTGGGAATTCCCAGGCCTCCGTCTTTTTTTGGTTTGTAGAGGTATTCTCTTTGTAGGTAGTGAAGTTTACCTTTCCAAATGAAATCAATTATTATTTTATCTATTGTATCTAGCATTATGTCTGTTAGGTCTATGGTATTTATTTTATACGCGATTTTACTATATAGGTATGTTTGTGCGATTTGAATTCTCTCTATGGTGTTCAAGGTTTCGCATGACCATAGTTCGATGTTTATTTTAAGTATTTCTATAATTTGTTTATAATTGTCTGTTATTGAATTATTTTCAAGTAGTGTTCCCAAAGTTTTTATCTGATTTTTAATCAGGTGTGGTGGTAGGCCTGGGTGATTTCCCCTCCAGTTTCCAATTAGTAAGATTTCGGTTTTATCATGGTTGAGTAGGGAGCCTGAAGCTGTCCCGAAATTTGTGAACTCATTTTCAAGGTGTTTGAAGGAGTTTGCGTCTGTGATAAAATTGGTGCAGTCATCTGCATGCTGCACCATTTTTAACTCTGTTTCCAGCTTTGGGATTTTTTATCCCTTTTATGGTTTTGTTTATATTAATTTTTTTACATAGTGCTTCAAGGGCTATTACGTATAACAGCATGGATAGTGAGCATCCCTGCCTGACCGATCTCTCTATGGGGAAGCTGTTTGTGTACGCTCCATTGACTTGCACTTTTGAGGTTATTTTTGTATATAGTGTTTTTACCCAGGTGACAAAGCGTTCACCGAAACCAAATTTTTTTAGGATATCTTCTATAGTTATGTTCGATTCTGTCAAATGCTTTTTCTTGATCAAAAAGGATAATAGCTCCTTTATCTCCCCTTATATTGATGTATTGTATTGCGGTTTCTATTGTTAGTATGTTGTTTTGTATGTTTCTTCCTTCCTCTCCACAGCTTTGGTTGTTGTTTATAATTGGGGACATACATTTTTTAATTCTATTAGTTAGATTTTACTTAAGATCTTGTAATCTGTGTTGAGTTGTGATATCGGGCGCCAGTTTTTTAGATTTTCTGTGTCACCCTTCCCTTTATATATTAATGTGATTATTCCTTCTCTCATTCCCGTTGTCATTATTCCTGATTGATATATATTATAGTATAGGTTTTCTAATATTGGTGATAATTGTTTTTTAAAAGTTGTATAGAAATCTGATGCGAGTCCGTCAGACCCTGTTGATTTCCCTTTGTTTATTTAATCTATCGCTTTTTCCACTTCTTCTATAGTTATAAAACTGTCACATGTATTTTTGCCACTGTGGTCTATTTGTGCAAATGTTATGTCTTTGGTATATTGGTGTATTTCCTTTGTTTCTATATTTTGTGTGGCGTATCAGTCTTTATAAAATGTATGTATTTCTCTTAGTATATCCTCTTTTTTGTTATATGTATTGCCATCTTTCTTTATTTTGTCTAGATTTTTAATTTTCTTATTTCTTCTCGCTTATATAAGCCTCTCGCTGTACGGTATATCTCGTCATATTTCCCTTCTCTTATGACTGCTCCTTTGTTTTTATAATCCTGCAATTCCTTTAATCTTTTTTGTGCCATATCTTTCTCTACTTTTGATATATTTGTTCTCTTAATTTTTTCTGATAATTCCCACCTTTCTACTTTTCTCTCTAACCTTCTTTATGTGCAAATGAATTTAGTTGTTTTTTATGTTTTCTTTCAGTGACTCCCATTCCTTAATTATGACATATGTTTCTTATGTGTTGTGTTGGTGTAGTGTTTTATTTATTGTTTCTATATATTCTTTGTCTGTTAGAATTGAGTTGTTTACTTTCCAGAGCCCTTGGCCCCATTTTATATTTTTTATGGCTTTTATGTGTAGTGTTATTGATTTATGGTCCGAAATTTGTGTGTCTTCTATGGTGCATTTATCTATGTTCTCTTTTCCCTTTTCTGATACATATAATCTGTCTAATCTGCTTCCTTGGTTTTTGCCATATCTAAATGTAAAATCTCTGCAAATTAGATTTTGTGTTCTATATGCATCTACTAGTTTATTTCTATTTATAAAATCCCTGGTGATTGGAAGTAATAACGTGTCTTTTCTTCTTAGGCCAGTAGTCCTATCTATTTCTGATTCTATCCAGTTAAAATCACCTACTATTATGATCTTATCAGTATGAATACTCACAACATAGTTTGTGAGGTTTTCCATGAATTTTATCTTATTTGTATTATATTGGGCCGGCACGTACAAGTTAATTATGTGCCATTCCTTTATTTGTATGTGGAGTAGTCTTCCTTTAAAAGTTTCTCTAGTTTCAATTTTTTCCCATGTGAGATTGGCTGTTTTGTTTTTAATTATGCAGGCTACTCCTGCGTTTTTTTCGTTTGTGTTGTTATATATTTCTACAATTGTATTAAATGTTTTTTCAATCTGGTATTGTAGTTCTTTATTTATATTATGAGTTTTTTGTAGCATTATTATGTCATATTGTTGTGTTGCATTATAAAATTTTTCTATTTTGTTTGTATTAAAGCCGTTTATATTTAGTGATAGGATTTTTAAGTTGTGGTATATTTTAGTTCGTTTTTTTTGAGTCTTTTAGTTTTCTTTTAGTTATTTTATATTATTCTAATTTGGTTTTTATATAGTGTGTTGTTTTGTTATTCTTTGCCATTATCTAAAGTGATATTTGCCTCTTTTTCTGTGCTTTTGGCTCTTTCTTTTTTTCATTAATTATGTTTGTTTCTTTTGTTTTTGTGTCTGGTAGGATGGGAGTCGTGTTTGTTGTTGTCCGTGATCGTTGAGTGTCAAGTGGCGTGTTCCTGTTTTTGTACTCTATGATTGAGATCTTTACTTTTTGTGTCTCTATGTTCGCCACTGTTTTGGCTACAAAATGTGTTTTCTCAATGAGGGGTTCGGGTGTGAGGGACCACTCCTCCTGTGACGGCCATTCTGCCGATTAGGTCTCGACTGTTTTCCTTTTCCTCTTTTGAGAAAGGATTGGGGTCGAGGCCATTTGTATGGCTTCGTCCCCTGTCTCATCTTTTGCGGGGTTGCCTTTTTCAAGGTCCTCATCGCTTACTTCTATGTCTTCACCAGATTCGTCCGTATCCTCTAAATCCAGATCATGGAGGAGGAAATACGGATTTGTATATATTTGACTTTCTGTTCGCTCTTTATCTTATTTGTTTCAACAGTACTGAACTAGAAGGACTGGGTTCAAAGGTAGTATAATTTACTAGATGACAATGACGTCAAGAGAAGTCAGTCATCTGCGCTCTTCTTAGGTTCTGTCTATAACATATTGTTTCCATTTTCTCTGGAGCGTCAGAAGTCAAATAAATTTCCTTTCCTTGTGTTTTGCGCATTCATATATACCGGTTGCTAAAGTATACAAAACATCACCCCGCCCAGCATGCTAATCTTACACCACAAACCTGTTCAGGAAACTGTCTTACCGCGGGTTCAACGAGCTTTCAACAATCTGAGTGGAGTAAGCATTTCCTATGGGCACTCTTAGATAATATATAATTCATACCATCATTCATTGCTAACATTTATTATGAATTATATTTATATAACACTAACTTTGAACCCAGTCCTTCCAGTTCAGAACTATTACAACAATAGTGTATATTGCACAAAGAAACAGATGAAGAAACATATGTTGGTGCAGATAAGCTGGTGAGTAAAAGTGTAGGCTTATAAATGAATAAATGAATGAATAAATAAACGAACGAGCAATAAATGAATGTACAAAAAAGAACATTCTCACCTGAGAATTGTCAAAGATCTAATTTAAATTACGTTATTCAGCTTGTGTCATTGCTTATGAATAACATATTCGGACAAAAGCAAACCACGGTGCAGCAGATTAAATAAATAAGAAAAATTTGCTTTTATTATCTCCAAGTCCTCTAATTACTCGAGATAAGCTGCTTGTCAGCTATGTTGGAAGTGTATATTGTGTGCGCCTGACGGCGATCAGCTAAGAAGATAATAGCTTTATTGATCGGTCTACTAAGAACACTAAATATAAAATCCCATTTAATAATAACATTTGTTCATTCTTACCATTACACTTAGCAAATGTAATCCCATTCCTGTTTTCGTTATTATTGGTATGCCTATTTTCGAAATGAAGTGTCATGTTTGTAATAAATGGATAAAGTTCTTTTTAATTTTTTAATTTTATATAATAATATTTCAAATGTGTAATGTTTATTTATTTATTCAATTGTTGATTCTCATCCTCGTGCAAATTCATATATTTGATAACCCTTGTTAATGTCTCTCTTTTCGTACATTCATTTATTTGCCTGAATGGTTCATTTGTTCCGTCATTCATTCTTACGCTATTTAGAATACCAACGTATTCCTTTTTGATTCCAATTAAAACTAATAGACTTGAGAATGTCAAACCAAAAACAAAGCCTACATTATTAATGGCAGTCTAAATAATATCGTGAAGTTTTGGATGAAATGATCGATCTCTCTCTCCCTCTCTCTCTCTCTCTCTCTCTCTCTCTCTCTAATAAACCATGGTAATCATGTCCAACAATATCTTAGAATTCGTCGTTGTGAAAGCTATGCCGAGGTTTCTCTTATTTTGTTTAATAATTTTCTCTAGATGAGATTATTTTAAACAGATATATATGTAAATACATATATATATATATATATATATATATATATATATATATATATATATATATATATATATATATATACCCTTCTTCATATTCCGATATTTCCTCGGTTATAACATTGTGTTGTGCTCTTGAGGCAACTACCCTCGCATTTGTGTTAAAGGGGTAAGTTGTGTCGTGCAATCTCTGGGCATATAAATTAGTTTCTTTGATCGCCCACATGGCCTTTTATTTACACAGCCGAAATAACATGATTTTACAAGAACGTCGATCAGGTACAAGGATGCTGTGAGATTATACTTCTCCTCCCTGTCTATTTTCAAAACACTTACAACTGTAATTACTTTTTTATGGCCCTTCACTCCTTTTTAAAGTAGTATTTAATATTTGTCTACTAACTTTTCAGTTGGAATTTTAAGATAGAGCCAAATGGTATGAATATCAATAGCCTTTCTCTCTATAACGTTTTAGAAGGCGGGAACCTCTTCAACCCAAATGTAGTACCCCCAGTTATATCTGACTTTCGTGGAGATGTTAGTTGTCTCTTTTTGCGTAAGGTGCAAATCTACCTTTGCCGATGTTTATGCAAGGATTATATTTGTTCAACAGTGACCCATCGAGGTTACGTTTTAATGTAAACAGATCAACTATGCTCTTTCAGGTGCGCAAGGTATCCCTTTAACCGAAACGTATTCAAAACGTGGCTAGGTAGCTGACATATCCTGACATATCCTATGTATGAAGCCAGTAAACGGTCTGGGCCATCCATAAACTTAATCAAAAATTAAGACGACTGATTTAGCAGATTATTTGCACTGAAGTTATACACCTATCAATCAATTCGCTTTGAACTTAAACAAGGCTAGCGCCCTCACCTTAAAGGTCTTTTCCGATATACACACCAAAATAAAAATATTTGATAAATTGTATTGGCAGAATTGATTTTAAAATGCAAAAAAGGATACATATATCACGCTGTTAGAAGCTCCAGCAGAGCGTCATAGAATTGTTATTCTGTCACACACACTTGCAATTTTGTCATAATGCTCTCACATATCTATCGGCTAGTAATATTTTATCAAATCATGTACGTTTACATAAGCGTACATATGCGCGTATTGAAATAAGATCAGTGTAAACATCTACACTATAAATATAAACATGCAATATAATTTTTATTAATAAAACGTAAAGTAAACCAAGGGAAATATATTTCATCCTGAAAATACTACTACGTGAGTGGTGACAATGACTTCTAGTTTTCAATACTCATACGGGTGAGTGTAAGAGCCAAACTCCGATGGAACCCTGTCTGAAATGTATTCAGGTCACAACTATTACTTCCGTTTCAGTACCCATGAATGTAGTCCCGGTGTACTTTTAGAGCATTTTTTCCTCTCTCATTTTTGTGGTGATACCTGAGTTAGATTTAGGCACAAATCTGTTAACACTGATACACAGTAGTGCTATTATTGTTTGCGTTTAATGTTCTTTCATCACGTCGTTATGTTACATCTTGCCCAGGTAATAGATCAGTTGCTTCATCTAATATTTTCTGGAAGGTACATATGAAATGTATGCATTTCTTTAATGCATACAGTTATTTGTTCACAGATTGTATCTGGAACATATTTGCTATTTTTTCTTGCCACGAAGCAACTGTCAGCTGTATTTTGTGTGTGTTTCTCATTGGTACATGTCTTGTAACATATGTCCAATTGGTTATTGGTATGTGTGATATGTTTTTTGTGCATTTTGTTGTTGTAATTTTTGTGTTGCTTGGTGGGACTTATGATTCGTGCATGTCAAGGTTTTGATGTCGTATGTAGGGACACCATCTAACTACTGACAAATGTTTTCATTGTTTCATTTTGTGTAAAATATTGATACATCGTAGTCTTTAGGGTTATGTTAAATATTTCAACGAAGGGTGTGCTTTTATCTGAGTATGTTCACAAGTATTCAGTTCTTTTCTTTTTTGAACTTACCCTTTGCATATTTGTTTTGCAGTCGCCTTTTATGTTGAGATGTAACTTGGACCCACAATTTAAAACAAAATAAAAACATATAGAGAATACCGTATGTTTGATAATTTGTCGCTATGTGTAATCAAGAAGCCAACAGAGATCCATCTACAACAGGAACTTTCGACTTCAGTATATTGTCACTTTCTTCATTCAATTCAAACGTGTGAATGGTTTTGGAATATTATCAAGTTGCCAATCCAATCTATGAGTTTTAATTAGGTACCTGTTTTACTGTATCACTATGTGTTGTTTTAAATAGAACATTCTTCTGCATAAATTATATATGTAATTTTGCTGAATCGTTGTAGATAGACCGTGTGAAGTTTTCGAGACCTTAAAGCTGCACTGTAAATTTAGCTAATGCAAAGTTGTGTATTTACGCACACCATATATCTCACTTATATCTTCCTCATACCGAACTCTTTAAACCATCTTCCTATCAGGGTTAATAGTTCTTATCCCTCTGCTATTATCATTAACCTAATATTTAAAGCAGCATATGCTTTAAAATTTTGTAGCATATATTTTGTCTTAACTAAAAAATATACATGCTTATTCTCTTGTATATTGTTATGTAACACGCCTAGCTTTGACCACACTTCCCTTCTAAACTTGGAAACAAAAGACGCAGTATCTTTTGATACCAACACTATTGCTTTCATTTTAAACTGATGAAACATTTTTATCATCCCTATAAAAACTGTTTTTAAAAAATGCAAAGTAGCTTTGTGCTATTGTTTATATTGCGTGAACAATTTCAAATTAGTGTTTTCTGCTTTGCACAGACTGCTCTTGCTACCCATTGCATATTAATGTGGTAGATAGCACCAATGCAGTTTTGAATTTATTACATTTCCTCTCCTTTACGCTTTTTAAATAATTTAGCTTTACAGTATGACTCAAATTAAAAAATTAATTGGGATTTATAACAGGTCTATTCACTGCGCTTTGTTTTCAAATATGATGATTTCGTCATTATTACCCAACTTGAAAATGACCACTATGCCAAGAAATTACGAAAACTGTGATGAAATCGATAAGGATCTTATTTCCTGAAATCAGTGTATTATTACAAAACCTAATTATAAATATAATTGACACATTGAAATAGAATCATTATTAATGTTTTCTTTATTCTTCTCCGTTTCAGATGATACTTAATTTTACAGTCTATGAGCTACATTTACTTTATGATCTAGTCAATAAAAAGGTGCTTTCAATTTCCAATGCAGGGTGTACTTGCACTTTGGTCCAGGTGTAAAGCAGAGACGAATTCCTGTATAAAGTGTCCCAGAGTCATGTACCTTTAATTTCAAGTTGTTTATAATAACAAATAAGCATAAGTTCTACAGAGCTTTTTATCGTGATGTTTTGCATTGTCCACAAAGATAAAACAATGTACATAAAAAGAACCGCGGTTTGATTTAGCATGTGGACAGGTAAACGGCGTGCCTTCAGGCGTGCAACAATAGCCTTTGAAACGATATGATCCTGCCGTGGTCGGAACTGATGGCACTGGAAAAATCAGTTTGCAATAATATCTTACTGTCTAGCAGGAACTAAAGACACTAAGTGAATTTGCGCCCCTAATTGTTTCCGAGCCTCATTGGATTCCTTATTTTCCTATAGGGTGAGGAGGAATCTGATTAAGCACGTGAGCTCACGAAATCTCAATAAGATTGTGATATACAGAGATGTATATGTATGTGCGTGTGTGTGTGTGTGTGTGTGTGTGTGTGTGTGTGTGTGTGTGTGTGTGTGTGTGTGTAGACAGTCCAACTGACGGAGCTTGAATTGTACAATTCTCTCTACCTCTCAAAATTCCTGTGTGTTTGTGTGTAGACGGTCCAACTGACGGAGCTTGAATTGTACAATTCTCTCTACCTCTCTAAATTCCTGTGTGTTTGTGTGTAGACGGTCCAACTGACGGAGCTTGAATTGTACAATTCTCTCTACCTCTCTAAATTCCTGTGTGTGTTTGTGTGTAGACGGTCCAACTGACTTAGCTTGAATTGTACAATTCTCTCTACCTCTCTAAATTCCTGTGTGTTTGTGTGTAGACGGTCCAACTGACGGAGCTTGAATTGTACAATTCTCTCTACCTCTCTAAATTCCTGTGTGTGTTTGTGTGTAGACGGTCCAACTGACGGAGCTTGAATTGTACAATTCTCTCTACCTCTCTAAATTCCTGTGTGTTTGTGTGTAGACGGTCCAACTGACGGAGCTTGAATTGTACAATTCTCTCTACCTCTCTAAATTCCTGTGTGTTTGTGTGTAGACGGTCCAACTGACGGAGCTTGAATTGTACAATTCTCTCTACCTCTCTAAATTCCTGTGTGTGTTTGTGTGTAGACGGTCCAACTGACGGAGCTTGAATTGTACAATTCTCTCTACCTCTCAAAATTCCTGTGTGTGTTTGTGTGTAGACGGTCCAACTGACGGAGCTTGAATTGTACAATTCTCTCTACCTCTCTAAATTCCTGTGTGTTTGTGTGTAGACGGTCCAACTGACGGAGCTTGAATTGTACAATTCTCTCTACCTCTCTAAATTCCTGTGTGTGTTTGTGTGTAGACGGTCCAACTGACGGAGCTTGAATTGTACAATTCTCTCTACCTCTCTAAATTCCTGTGTGTTTGTGTGTAGACGGTCCAACTGACGGAGCTTGAATTGTTTAAATCACTCTAGCTCTCTAAATTCCTGTGTGTTTGTGTGTAGACGGTCCAACTGACGGAGCTTGAATTGTACAATTCTCTCTACCTCTCTAAATTCCTGTGTGTTTGTGTGTAGACGGTCCAACTGACGGAGCTTGAATTGTACAATTCTCTCTACCTCTCTAAATTCCTGTGTGTTTGTGTGTAGACGGTCCAACTGACGGAGCTTGAATTGTACAATTCTCTCTACCTCTCAAAATTCCTGTGTGTTTGTGTGTAGACGGTCCAACTGACGGAGCTTGAATTGTACAATTCTCTCTACCTCTCTAAATTCCTGTGTGTTTGTGTGTAGACGGTCCAACTGACGGAGCTTGAATTGTACAATTCTCTCTACCTCTCTAAATTCCTGTGTGTGTTTGTGTGTAGACGGTCCAACTGACGGAGCTTGAATTGTACAATTCTCTCTACCTCTCTAAATTCCTGTGTGTGTTTGTGTGTAGACGGTCCAACTGACGGAGCTTGAATTGTACAATTCTCTCTACCTCTCTAAATTCCTGTGTGTTTGTGTGTAGACGGTCCAACTGACGGAGCTTGAATTGTACAATTCTCTCTACCTCTCTAAATTCCTGTGTGTTTGTGTGTAGACGGTCCAACTGACGGAGCTTGAATTGTACAATTCTCTCTACCTCTCTAAATTCCTGTGTGTTTGTGTGTAGACGGTCCAACTGACGGAGCTTGAATTGTACAATTCTCTCTACCTCTCTAAATTCCTGTGTGTTTGTGTGTAGACGGTCCAACTGACGGAGCTTGAATTGTACAATTCTCTCTACCTCTCTAAATTCCTGTGTGTGTTTGTGTGTAGACGGTCCAACTGACGGAGCTTGAATTGTACAATTCTCTCTACCTCTCTAAATTCCTGTGTGTTTGTGTGTAGACGGTCCAACTGACGGAGCTTGAATTGTACAATTCTCTCTACCTCTCTAAATTCCTGTGTGTTTGTGTGTAGACGGTCCAACTGACGGAGCTTGAATTGTACAATTCTCTCTACCTCTCTAAATTCCTGTGGCAAATTATCAGGTTTCAGAGGTTCAAATGAACACAGATCTAGAATTTAACAACTATTAGAAAAAGAGCAATTTTTTCTGAGCTTAAATTATGCATTGATATATATATATATATATATATATATATATATATATATATATATATATATATATATATATTCATACATGCATACATGCATACATATATACATACTTGCATGCATGCATGCACACATACATACATACATACATACATACATACATACATACATACATACATACATATTGAGAACGAATGTAGCATAATAAGTTCTGCTAATACCACTGAGATATGTGGAATTTCCAATTGATTCGATCTAACTACAAACCCGTGGCAAAATATGAGATTACTCACACACACACACATATACATATTCATATATATATATATATATATATATATATATATATATATATATATATATATATATATATAAATCTTATGTACCAAGATTGTTATGTAAAAGTAAGTAAAGGAGCGCTTTCATTTATAGTTGCATGATATTTTATCATATAAGCTAAATGTAATAATTGTATCACACAAGCTAAATGTAATAAATATCTTTTATGAGCCTTGGTTTATATATTGTAGATTGCATCAATGCATGTTTTTATAACCAAGAAAATAAAAGTATTTATTTTATTGATGCTTGCATGATCTTTTAACATAGCCAACATACCCCGGGAGGTTTATGATTATTTTTCTTGAGCGCCGTATATCCTAGAAAAATCCAGAAATCACAGTGCGATCTAGAAACTATAGTGTTTTTGAATAGTTATCAATTTGTTATTGTTTCAGCGAGTCGCTAATATTTTAGAGTGGATACTACATTGTCAGTGCTGGTATTTCATTGTTTTGATTATATATATATATATATATATATATATATATATATATATATATATATATATATATATATATATATATATATATGCATAATGCATATTAAATTTACAAGTGTTTTTTTAGATATTTTACCAAATGGATACGAGGATGTTTAGAAGGATTTTAAATGGTCGACTGTTTCAGAGATTAATACATTTTCTAGAAACGTTCTCCTTTAGCGGTTCCAGTATATTTTACGCCAATAAAACCTGTTTGGTGTTGCAGAAATATAACCTTCCCTCTACTCAGTGACATTTTACATGCACAAATACAGGTAAATGGTACAATATAATCACAGCCTTTTCCTAATAAACGCGGTAATAATATATACTTCCTTATTGTCTGCTAACCGATGACCAGCTATAATTTAGTTACCGGCACTTGTGATTGAAAGAAGAATCATTTGTTATGCTCCACCACGAAAGTTTCAGTTATATATGGTTTTACCTTTGTCTATCCGCCAATGCAGTGAGCAAGATAAAAATTGAGAAGGAAGATAAGACACTCCCGCCTCCACGAGTCTTCCTACCTATGGGAGAAATAGGGTTGTGGTAACATGACATCACAGGGCGGAAGTCTTCCAAGTTGAAGTTAACGGTCGGGTAAAAAAGGGTTTCAAGATGAACTCAACGGCCACATGTTCGAGACCAGAGGAAGCCATTCAGTAACATGGATATCGGCTGTGGTATATAGCCTGGAGAGGGATGGGCTCCACCAGGTTGCAACTGTCCATGCTACGCAAGGGATGACAAAATGACAATGTATAGAGTTCTCATACCGGATCAGTCGTAGCCCGGGTTACCAATGACCGCGCTATTCGCTGTACACCAGGACGGAGGTGATAAGTATGCTGCTTGTGCAACTACCACCAAATTACGGGCAAAAGATACCATCAACATTGGAAACATGGAATGTCAGGACATTAAGACCAGCAGGGAAACTTGAGGCGCTAACCCATGAATTGGGAAGATATCAATGGCACATCCTTGGACTCTGCGAAATGCGCTGGAAGAATTTCGGAGAGAGATCAACAGATGAAAGACACAGGATCTACTTCAGTGGACATGAGGACAAGCATGAGCATGGAGTCGGATTTATGGTACATAAGGACATTGTGAGTGCAGTCATGGGATGCGACCAGTGTCTAGCAGGCTGATTACCATCCGCCTGAGGGCATCTTCCGTCAACATCACCATCAGAGAGGTTTATGCCCCAACATCTGACCATGATGACGAGGACATGGATGCGTTCTACGACCAGTTTCAAATTTGTATTGACCAGACACCCACGAAGGATATTTTAGTTATCCAAGGGGACTGGAATGCAAAGGTAGGAGTAGACGCACCGGCAGACTGGCGAGAAGCATGTGGTCCATGCTGTAATGGACAGATCAATGAGAGAGAACTCAAGCTCCTAAACTTAGCCACCTACAATAACATAGTGCTAACGAACACCCTTGACCTCCACAAACTATCTAGAAGATGGACTTGGCACAGTCCAGACGGAAAACATCACAACCAAATTGACTACATCTTGGTGAGGAAGCGCTTCCGGTCTAGCGTTAACATTGCCAGAACACGTAGTTTCCCAGGAGTGGACATAGGAAGCGACCATGACTTGCTGATGATGACTATCAAACTTCGTCTGAGGAAGACCAATAAGCCAAGACAGGTTAGGACCAGGTTATTTGAATATTGTGACATTTTTGTCAATCCGCGGATTGGTCTGTACTCGGTCATTTGAATATTATGAAATGTTTATATATTATGAGAATGTATGCCTGGACTAGTGTAACTGCTGTAGCCCTGCACTCTAAAAATGCAAATCGGATCATAGTTCTTCCGACCCTCCCCCCTCTCCGAAACATGTTCCCTGAGAGGCTGGAGCATTCCACCACGCAGTTTATTCACCAAGATCATAGTCTGCTCATTCCAAGCAAAATCTGCAGCTTGTTATTCTAATTAATACACACACAAATATGCAATATTTATAACTATATATCAATATTGAAGTGTGCCTTTCTCTAAACCTAAATGGCAGTTCTTTGTAAACTGATTTTAGATGGGATGTTTTTAATATGTCATGACAAACTAGGTCAAAATAACACAATCTACACTACCCGTAAAGCATCGATTCAACGTGGACAAAGAATGAAACATACACCAGATTGACACACCTGTCATATGTAATATAAATGTATAATATCATATGGGTGTTATTCATAGACGATGTAAAGTATTTTATACTATTCTGTAAGGGAATAATTATATAAATTATGACACCAAATCTTAATTAAATCTAGAGCATCTTGTATAAACTACTTGTTTTTGGACAATTCTCTCAACATATTATTAAAATATTAGGCTGCATTTTTGGAAAGACGGCATAGATTACTATTAACTTTTCCAATCTTATTTACACAAGAAAACTGTTTGTGTCAAAAATATGTGTAAATGTTAAATTGTAATCAGCATAATTTTGGACATGTTGTGATAATAGATGCCAAATTAAAAACAAAACAGAAAAAAACAATGCAGATACATTATATTTGGGTTTGTGGGATTGTTTTTGTAATTATGTTTATGTTTTTGTTTTTATTTCAACGCTTGAATTATGTCAATTTTGTATCTAGAGAAGATCTTCCTTGTAATACACTTCAAGTTTAAATAATGATTTGTGAAAATCTACTCCAAGCTTGAAAGAATTAGCGATATAAGGAAAGGAAGCTACAAAGATATGTTTTTAAGTTTGAATTATATGTTAAATGCTTCATAACCTTTAAGTTTAATCGCTTGTAATCAATGTTTTGAACTTTATTTTTGATTGGCACCCATATTGCTAGTATTATGTCGTTAACCTGTAATACATACATATATACAAATTTTTAAACAAGAAACTAGATACAAATTTGTTTGTTCTTAATGCGTTTACTTATTTAAAAATTAAATATTTACATGCATTAAGATAATTCATTACAACATGCAAAGAATCGTCGTCTGAAGCAAAACTGAATCGAATGCACAATTTAAATAACTGTATTTCAATTATTATTAGGGAATTCATACCAATATGTATCCAGGGAAGAATATAATAAATGGGAATGAAATAAAAAATAGTTCGATTCATTTCGCATACAAATGAATAAATGCTATTGTATAACTGCTATTATTTAGTGACTCCCCAAGTATTATAATATTTGCAAAAATGTAATGCGTTGTGAATGTATTGGTTCACTACCCTTCTTGGACACAATCATAAAAATGTCAGGAAAGGGTAACGACTTCACCAAGACGCAGACAGTTAATTAATACGGACTACAACGAAGGTTCGATCAATTTAATATATTTTGAGATCTAACTGACAACTGCTAATTTAGAAGAACTTAGACATTCACATAGCTCTATAGAGTATATACATGTGTGATTAAGTTAGGAAGGTTCATACATGTGAGATTAAGTTAAGAAGGTTCATACATGTGTGATTAGGTTAAGAAGGTTCATACATGTGTGATTAAGTTAAGAAGGTTCATGCTTGTGTGATTAAGTTAAGAAGGTTCATACATGTGTGATTAAGTTAGGAAGGTTCATGCTTGGTGCGCATTCATTGCTTTAATATAACTTACATCCAGAAGATATACATTAATTATTGAACTCTTATTTTCTATTCCGTAGGTGTACAATGTGCCCAAACACCGTATATTACTTGAGAACCGGCATTGCACCAATTGTAACTATAGCCTTTCTTAGAGCATTCTCTACCAGGATGACAACAATAATCCCAGTGTTTTTTATTATCTACATAACACCAATAGTACAAGTTATGAACATCGTTCTCGTGAAGGCCACATCGATGTGAAGGAATACAAGTTTGTCCATTGGCAGATTGCATACCAGGATTACCACACATCAGAAATCGACCGTCGCCAGATGGACACCAAAACCCGTTGTTCGCAAACAATTTGCATGGGGAAGCGCAACAATGATCCCAGTTATTGCTGCCGTCTATGTAGCACCATCTGTAGGATGTGCCTTGATCATATCCACACTTGTGGTCTGACCGTCACTTGGTGTTACCATGGGTATAAATGTCATTCTCCTCAGATGTATCTCGAACATTGCTAAGCAGTGATAAAGAAAGATCATCGTCCGCAGTTTTCTTGTTGTCGGTAATCTCATATAGTGTTTGAATACAACTTGACTGTACAAACAGTAGAAGGCCGAGTAAGAGTAATTTGGAATTCATGATGCTTCCGTGAAATACCTAGAATAGAACATAGACAAATTAATTTAGCAGTCTATTTCTTTTTCTTTATTTGAAAGTTTACTTGCCAACTGGTATGTTAATTGCACAATTTTGCTTGCTTGATTAAATTGTCGTCTTCCAGTCAGCATGTGACAATTAATATTGTTCTGTTCTGCTCAATTATAATAGTAGATTCATCCCAAACGAATTACTTTACATGTTTCAGTTAAGGAGTTTACATTTGCCCTTGACTTTAATTTTGATATGAGATAATACCCATATAAAAGGTAGAACAAATTCATATATTAAAAAACTATTCGAATTGAAATCGTTTATTAGTGCCGCGGTGGTTCAGTGGTTAGTGTAGTTGACTCGCGCCTAAAAGGGTGCAGGTCCCAATCCTGATACCGTAGTGTACCCCGGGCCAAGGTACTTCACTTCAATTAATCAATACCAGTGAAACAAAGTCTTCAAGACCCATTTCCTCATTTTGTAAACGTCAACTGAGGATTCATGTCTCTAACGTTTGTTACATCAAGGAGCCAAAGCTTTGTATGGTAGTACTAATTGATTGTACACCTGCGCTGAGGTATAATTGCTGTGCGGCATTGAATCGCTCCAAGGTGTTCATTCGACCATAGAAATAATGCTAAGACATTGTGTTTATTTGTCTATGTGTAATCAATGGATTACTTGAGATTTAGCAACTGGTTTTCCACACTCTTGTAGTATTGTTTGTGCTCTGATAGAGAATGAGCGGGTTTTTTTTCTTTTTTTTTTTCTTTTTCTTTTTTCTTGTTTTGTTGTTTAATCCGTTATGTGATACTGTCTTCGACAGGCATGGCAGGTCCATAGGGTTTAAGAAGTGTTCTGTCTTTTTCAAAAGATATGGCTTACAGACTGTAATTGTTAGATGTGATACAAGACAAGATAAGACTTTATTACACTCAGGTTGAGATATATGCGAAAAATAACATGAATACAACGTGTGACATCATAGAATCATGTAAAAAAGGGATTACAAATGAGGAAAACCAGACTCTAAGAATCTGCAGATATATTTTTTTCAAGAGCAGTGTGTTACCTGAATTCATTTATTGATTGCATTTAGAAACGTTAGTCCTGGAAACGTAAAAATGAGGTATTCAATTTTGTCATTCAGCATAAAAATAAGAACACGACAGCAAATAGAGATGTTCGTCACCAATTTCTTGAGACTGACAGAGTGTACAATATCTTTCGTTATAGGAAACATTAGCCCATCTTCCAGTTTTAACATGAAACCTTTGGTTTGCAATTCTCAACTTCATTAAATTTTTAGATATATATTTGTAGTAATGAGAAATAGATCTTTTCTAAACCCAAATCAGTTTATAATAACCTGTAATTAAGACATTTAGATGACGTATTGACGGTGGCTGCCCAAACTTGCCAGTATTGATCTTTAAGTCATAGTTCTACAGACTTTGTTAACCTATTAACTGACACAAAACTTTGATTGCTCCATACATAGCTAAACCCAGCTTCATCTAATATTGATTTAACTTCTAGTATCCGTTTATTGTCATAGGAATTATCACATAAAATGTTTGTATAAGAGAGAATACATATGATAAGATAGTTTGATCTTCAAAACAATGAACTAATCTATCCCAATAGTTTACAATACAAGTTTTAATGCTAATAATTAAGGGGAACCAACCAAATTCACCGTACACCATATAAAGGCGGTATATTGTTTGACAGTCAGAATGCTTCTAAGGCAAAAATATCAGTTTTATTTTACTCAATTATATCCGATCTTACAAATCCCCAAATTTAACAAGCATATGTTAAACTCCGTAGAATGGTCTGATCGAACAGTTTTAGCTGACAATCAGTAAGTAAATCTAAACTGTGTATATGCTTTGTTAAGTAAATATATACGTTTATTAACTATAGATAATATATATTTCAGGCCATTCGAGAATTATCCATTCTTGTGAGGATATAGTGATCGTCATCTCTAGTTTAACTAATCAATTTCAAACCAACATTTTCCTTATGAAAATGTTTGATCTGCGATAGATGATGGATAGATGTAATCCATTGTATAGCCTCCTGAAGGTTGCGCACCGGCATCAGTATAATACCCTTGACTTGTACCTGATGCTTGAGATTTTGCTTCTTCCCTATCTTGTAAATCATATCTAATGAAGCCAGGTCCAAATGTATCAAATGGTTTTGGCTAAGTTGCCCATAATGCTAGTTCTTAATTGCGTCATCAAATGTGTTAATATATTTAGGAAGCACGATAACCTGGAACAAAACGTATACTTACTGTATGGTTTCTTTAAGCCAGTGTCAAACAGGGATTAGTTGTGGTCAATTTGATCACGCAGGTCGTATGACTCGTCAGTTACTTCTGGAATGATGATTGTTAATTGGACACAACGAGTGTTGTCGAATGTAAATGATGAAACCTACAGCTTTGACTGTATTGCAAGAACTCTGTAGTTTTATGATCCTTCTATGACGTACGCAGATCTAGCTTCGTCTGATTTTGCTTTCAATGTTCGTAATACTTTTACAGTTTGGCTAGTTTCATGTATGCCTGAATTTAGTTTTCGTCTCTTTGATCCTCCAATTCTGACCTATGGATCGTCTGTGAATTGATCTCTTGTAAGATTGTCAGCCGTATAATCGTCTAAATTTTGTAAACCGAGGATTGCTTCATCAACTCCGGAACCCAATAGTAGTGTTAAAAACTGTTTCGTTGATAACTCTACTTCTTGCGTCCGCACTTAAATATGTTGGAACGTTCATTGGAATTTGCCTCACTGTTGTGATTGACTTGGCTGGGCGGAGATTACTCGGCTGTTATCTAATGATAATGGTAAATAAGATATCATTTCAGGGGTGTTTGCTGGCGTCTCATACAGATCGTCTCTTGGTAGGCGGATCGAATCACCTGTTTCAGCGTATACCAGTCCGAGACGTGGCAGGGTCAGTGTACATGCATTATTAATGTAATGCACATTTCATGCATGACGGACTCTTGCATGAAGGACTCTTGATTGTTTCGGCATCTGCGTGGCCATTGTACTGATGAAATCCCCTCGTTCTAACAACATAGTACGTTCATTCAAGCGTTGGTACAAAAATAACCATGTCTCATATTCGATTGTTGGTCGTAAAGTTTATTATCGAATTCTTAGTCCATATGACCATCATAGAAGGATAAAATTCTGCGAAAAATGACAAATATTATATGCCTATTGATGCATGCAAGATATCAGTTAAAAAGTCTGAATGGTGCATATATGCAAATATCACATGCGCTAAGAGAAAGACTTAATTGATTCGATTGTATAATATATTTGTATTATATTTTATACTCGTTGCGATAAGATCATGACAGGAAAATAATAATGACAATACATCAAAATTATTGGATTCAAAGATGTGAAATAGACCAGTGTATGCAAAGATTTGACACTGTAGTTACATTTGTCATACGAGACAGATAACTGCGTGTATGATCTAATAGCAGTCATGACTTCTAAACGCTTCTTTGCATATTATAATCTTCTCATAGCAGAATTACATATAACATCTAAAAAGCGTTACAAGTGAGCATTCTTAAATTGTCTGATTTAAATCTCATACATACACAGGCGATCTTTTATTTTATTTAAAGCAAGTCTTGGTGTATTTTTTTGTTAAACAGGAGTCGGCATAGCAATATGTTTTGTTGCGTTCCTCCAACCGAAGAAATGAAAAGCGCAAAGAAGTCATCTTTGTAAGCGTCAAAAGACAATCTATTGCGAATAAAAACTCATATGTATTCGGGGCTGAACATATCCAACAACACAGTATACTTTGAGCTTCAGAACAAATTGATAAATTCAATGCAAATTTTCGGATAAGATCAAAAGCATCTATTCCAACTCCAGACGCTATGACTCTATTTCAAGGAAACTGTTCTGAACATGGTTTATGTGTACTTGATAAAAAACGCATTTTCGACAAAAACAGTCATAAATAATCATATGCGTATATTATTTCGTAGTTAAAAGAACATGACTTGACTATTATACACTAATTTGATATAATACCATGCTACGTATAGTTTTCCTCTTTAAAACATAGAAGGCAGCTATGACCACATCCAAACAGAAGAAAGAAAAAAAATAAGAATAATGTTCATCGCGCAACATATATAAGTCTAAGCCTAAATAATGCCTCCGGTATGATAACCCCATGTGTAAAATTAATTTATGCGCACGATATATATATATATATATATATATATATATATATATATATATATATATATATATATATACAGTTGGATTATAAGTACACATCTCATTCGCCTAATGGTGTTAAGTTTTTTCACTTGATTCAATCCAACCCGGTCTCATCATGCCACGTCAATGTGTTATGTGTTTTCGTTGCGTCCAATCCCATTCGGTTTCATCATGCTACAGTGGGTTTAGAATTGGGATCGTATTAAGAGGATCTTTGACGTTGGTTTACCTGGGTCATGACTCCAGTGCTGTTTATCACTAATCTGTTTGAAATTGTGCTCTTCCTTACAAGGGACAACGCAGATGGAATGAGAAAATATATCGCTTACAGTATTCCTTTCTCCCTTTGCTCATCATACATACATTAAACGTATTGTCTTTATTTTGTTGCCCTCTTGGATGAACGATACGAGAATTTTGTGTTTTGTTCTCCTAAAATAACGTTTCACATAGCAGTTCATTTGGGATTGGTGATCTAATCAATGGTATTAATAATGTTCTCCCTAAAAGACACTTGTGGAGATGGAAAACCAGTTTCGGTATGAGGTGGGTCCCTACGAAAATGTGTTCAGAAGGAGCAGGCACGGGAGAAGGAACAGAGATTAAAATAGAGGGACATATAAATAAAACATTGGAGATAATAGGGCAAGCTGAAAGGACAAAACTAGAGATAGAGCAGCAGACAGAGCGTGAAAGAAGAGAATTTTAAAATTACAAGATATATTTAAAAGAAGAAAAAAAGCCGAGGAAAGAAATATATCATTTGAGGAAAGGAATATTGAATTAGAAAAGCAGCTTGAGGTGGGGGTGGTGGTGGGGGGAACTAGGGTGGGAAAGGAAATCTAAGTTAAAAACAATGGAGTTAGAAGACAGAAATAATGATAGTGACCACAAAAGAAAATTGGAATTATTACGAATCAAGAAGTAGGGGAACAAACTATGACTCGGGAAAATTATGTGACCCCAAATTACACTTGTTCGATGAGGATAAAGATAATATGGACAGTTATTTGCAAAGTTTTGAAGGGTATCCTACTGTTCAGAAGTGGAGAAAGGATAATCGGTCGCTCTATCTCAGCGCGTTACAATAGGGTACAGCGCTGGATGTGTATTCGCGCTATTCCCTGAACGACGCGTTAGATTATTATGCTAATCGAGCAAGGGTTCCGGAAGAAGTTTAAATATATAGTAAACCAGAGAGACGGGAAACATTCACCCAGTTCGTCAGTTGGTTGAGTGTGGTAAGGTCGAAAACATGTTTGTGGGTCTGACAACGTACTTACTCATAAACCATAGGTTAATCCCTTGTACCAGGGAGTTATGCCTGGTTCTGAGGAGAAAAAATCCTCGATGAATATTTTTCGCATTTCTGCTCAAGAACACTATTTTGCCGAAGCTCGGGGAGGTTCTCCTAATGTGATCTCGAACAACAAATAGGTCAGACAATCCGACTATAGACTATAAAACCCGAGAACCCCAACACCAAAAACTTGTGCTAATAAAGATGGTAGTTTAAGTCTGGAAAGGGTTCTAGCTGCAAGGATAAAGAATGTTGCACATGTAAATAGTAATATCACAGTTAAACCGATTGTCGGAAACGAAAGTGTTTTTTTTCCAAAGAGCAGATGTTGCCATTAGAAGAAGTAGGTGATCAACAGGTGACAATCGTGATGATTTTATCTAGGAGGACATATATCGTGGAATGCAAGTTTCGTGACGTGTTTGCAGACAAGCCTATTCACAAAACATGCAAATACATATTTTCTGTCCACAGTCTTGTTCAGACTTTGTCTTTTCAGCACTAAATTTGATCTCGGATGTGTTGTGAGCAGAGGATGTGCTGAGTAATGGACCATACAGAAAATTAAATATAGTATTATATATATATATATATATATATATATATATATATATATATATATATATATATATATATATATATATGTAATGTCAAGGGGCTTGAACCATGCGTACTTAAATAAATACATCGAGAAATTCATTGTAACAGTAAAAGTCAGTTGTTGTTTTTTTTTTTTTTTCTCATTAAAACGAGTCCTTCTGCAACATTTACAGTCCATTTCTCCACCAAAATGCCTGTTAATGTAACAGACAAATTCCATTTCATCACCAGAAAGCCTGTTATTGCAACAGAACAAGTCAGCTTCTTTACTAAAATGTGTGCTATTATAACAGTAAATTTCAGTTTCTTTACTAAAACTGATGCTATTGTAACAGTAAAAGTTTCTTCGCTATATTGTGTGTTGTTTTAACACCAGAAGTCAGGTTTTTTCAGTAAATTGTGTGCTACTGCAAATGTATAAACATCTGTTTTACACTACACTGCGTCCTATTGCAACAGAAAAAGTCAGGTTTGTCACTAAATTGTATGCTACGGCAGTATTAATAATCAGTTTCGACACTAAAATGTGTGTTTCTTGAACAGATATAGTCAGTATTTCCACTTCATTGGATGCGACTCCAACAGTAAAGGTCAGTTCCTGCTGTTTCACAGAAGTGTGTGCTACTATGACATTAAAAATCATCTTTTTGATTAAATTGTGTGATATTGCAACAGTAAAAGCCAGTTTATTACAAGCAAGTTAGTTTTTCACTAAATGTTATACTGTTACAACAGCAAAGGTTAATATCTTTACTAAAATATATGCTACTGCAATAGTGAAATAAATTTTTTTCACTAAACTCTAAACCACTGCAACTGTGGAAGCCAGGTACTTTACTAAATTTTTTGTTATTGTAACGGTAAAGGTCATTTATTCACTAGCTTGTATGCTCCGGCAACTATAGAAGTCAGACTCTGTGCTATTTTAACAGTAAAATTCAGATTCTTCAGTAAATGTATGCTACTGGGGGAGTTAAAATCAGTTGTATGTATGTATGTATGTATGTATGTATGTATGTATGTATGTATGTATGTATGTATGTATGTATGTATGTATGTATGTATGTATGTATGTATGTATGCATGCATGCATGGTGAAAGTTGCAGACCTAAAACATGTTATTGTGAAATAAAAATGAGACGTTTATAATAAATCTGTCAAATCTTATAATTAATGTTCAAATCAACAGAGGTTAATTCTATGGAAGTCCGAGAGTGCCACCTTGAAATCACTTTTCAATCTCGTAAGAAGGACTTAGTATCTCGTAATTACGACGTAACTATCTTGTAATAACGAGTTATATCATAATTACGAGTTAGTATCAAGTAATTACGATTTAGCTATCTCTTAATTACCATATCACTGTCTTGTAATTACGAGTTTGCTATCTCTTAATTACGATGTGACTAACTTGTAATTACGAGTTTGCTATCTCTTAATTACCATGTGACTATCTTGTAATTACGAGTTTGCTATCTCTTAATTACGATGTGACTATATTGTAATTACGAGTTTGCTATCTCTTAATTACGATGTAACTATCTTGTAATTACGAGTTTGCTGTGTCTTAATTAGTATGTAACTATCTTGTAATTACGAGTTTGCTATCTCTTAATTACTATGTAACTATCTTGTAATTACGAGTTTGCTATGTATTAATTTACGACTTAGCATCCCGTAAATAAGAGCTATTATTCCGTGAATCGGTGTCAGCTACATCCACATCAAATGGCGTACATCATGATTCAGAACTATCAATTATTACAAATAAAATACATACACGAAGCATTGCACACAAATAGGTATGAAACTACCTATGTAGATGTCTAACATAAAAAACTCTGTTTAAAAGGAAACAAAAAAATGCACTTAAGGAAACAAAAATTGAAATTAAGAGTTAATATGGAAATTACGGTAGGTAAAGCTCTACATCCTCCTCCTTTACAGAGGGACGGCATAACCAATGGTCCACAGCCACCAGCAATGACCGGTTGACATAAAAAGACCCATATTGACATATGATTAGTTATTCAACATTTTGAGCAGACTAATGTCTTATGGGGAATTAGTTTTATAACCAATGGTCCACAGCCACCAGCAATGACCGGTTGACATAAAAAGACCCATATTGACATAGGATTAGTTATTCAACATTTTGAGCAGACTAATGTCTTATAGGGAATTAGTTTTATAACCAATGGTCCACAGCCACCAGCAATGACCGGTTGACATAAAAAGACCCATATTGACATAGGATTAGTTATTCAACATTTTGAGCAGACTAATGTCTTATGGGGAATTAGTTTTATAACCAATGGTCCACAGCCACCAGCAATGACCGGTTGACATAAAAAGACCCATATTGACATAGGATTAGTTATTCAACATTTTGAGCAGACTAATGTCTTATGGGCAATTAGTTTTATAGACACAGAAGAAAATTGTTTCAGAACAAAGGCTTGGTTCTTGATGACTCTAGTGAAACTTTTCGCGGCAGTCTCTCAGAACCAGTATAGATTTGGGTAGACGCAAATCAACAACCCTAAAAACGGCGTATTACTCCGCTTGTTTCTGACCTGTTTAAGCAGCAATACGAGTAACACAATAACAAAGGTGTTCTTCTTCCCATTATTAGAAAAGTCAGGAATACCACACTCTCATCACGAAATTAGCCACCCGTCACAGCATATAATGTTAGCAGGCACTGTCAATCGAACAGTTTTGCTTTCCTCTGCTTATTGATTTCATTTACTTATTTAGGTTTTGATCATAATACGATGTCTCAAATAGGATGCACCAATGAGTATGTATAAAAAACGAAAAGCAATACCACAATATCGCTTAGCGTAAATAGCATATGCTACCCTAGCTGTACAAGTTAGGTAAAATAAATAATTTGTCCGAGCACGAGGAAAGAGTTTCAAGAAAAAAAATATATTACATTGATAAATTTCAAGGTACATAGGTTTTGTACGAAACATCTACAGAAAATGGAACTATTAAGCACGAAAAACCCAAGCAGCACGTGAAATTGCAATGTTTGAGTACATCTTAGCTCACATATCATTTAAAAACTCGTACAACGTATAAAGTCTTTTAAAATTTATAAAAAATATATTTTCTAACAGAATAGCACGTACACTATATTGAACACTGAACTCTCTAATGTGAATGATAGTTCAGGGCTATATGCCATTTTCTCTTTGGCGCTGCGTCCAATCAGTTGGTGATTTAATGGCTTGATATGTTATATTTGTATTATTTAGATAATTTACATTAGACGCAAATGTTAGTCAATATACCAGTACCTTATGTAAAAGGATATACAACTGTTTGCCAAAATGGATGATCTTGAATCATAAAAATAAAAGAAACAAAGTGTAATCCGGTATATCTCTAGTACTGATTCAGTATGTGATGTGACTATTTTTAGTTAATACGTATTTCGAAGACTACTTGAGAACTGCCATCAACATTGTCCATCCATCAATATGATTTCTTTGCGCTTACATTAGAACCCAATCCCGCCTAGAAATGTGACATCTGCCCTGGAAGATAGAGGATACATTGCCATATGAAATATTTAGCTTTGTGCGTTTCATTCCATTTTTTCCTTGTTTTTAATATTGCTTTTCGCAAACAATGACGCAGTACTGATATATGGGAAACTGAACAATTTACAACATATATTTACCCCATTAAGCGCAAACAAGCAAGGACATTCAAATAAACCAGCATGTTTGCACGCACACATACGTATATGTAGACGGCATTATAGGAACAAAGACATGCATAAAGACAGTAATATATATATATATATATATATATATATATATATATATATATATATATATATATATCTATCTGCATACATATATACATATACGCATTCATGCGTAACGTACGTACACACATATCACGTGCCGTTCGTACATATAGATATATATTCTTACATGCTTACATATATGTATATATATATATGTATATATATATATATATATATATATATATATATATATATATATATATATGTATATATGTATGCATACATATACACATATGTACAAGCTTATAAAGGGACCAAGTCTGAGTGTGATAGTCCAGGAGGAGACAATGTTGAAAATGGTCACATAACACAGGAATGAAAAGACATTCATCAGACAGTAATGCATCTTTCTAGCGGAGATCTATCAGAAAATTAGATAAAGTTACTGAAGATATGTCTTACAAGTACCAATACACTTGAAGGAAATATAACATAACTACGGACAGACGTACACCAATTCAGTCGAAATTTGAAACTAAGCGATCAAATGTACGCAAGTCAGGTTGAAGAAGAAAAATACACACACTTGTTTAGAAATGCAACAGGATGGAATCCACCTTAACGTCCAGACTAAGTCTTAGAAGATGTTATTAAAACCTAAAATAGTATGCACTAAACAAATAATCAGAAAGCAAAAGCAACTTGTCAAAAAATTACGGATGAGATTTCAAATCTTTGTTAGACGACATATCAACTATTATCAAAGAAGCAGACAAAGGTGGATATCTTATAATTATGAACATCGACAAGAACAGCTAAACAATTAATTTCACGTAGTAATAAAATGAGTAAGAGACAACCCAAAAATGTCCTAATTTTTTTTTACCAGGTCAAAATTTAACTTCATTTAAAGAGAGGCCTGAGTAACCATATTGGGTACTGATAAATGCAGAATATGTTCTAATACAATAAAAGCATAGCATATGGATTGCAGTTATGATTTATGCACATATATGTGTGGAATGCGAAGGCTTTTTAACGGGTCAGACGAAATTAGAACCAAGAAAAAGAATGACAGTACATACAGAGCAAACAAACACAGACGATTACAGATTATTCAAAGTTAATTAGCATCTACATAACTGTTCATGAATCAAATTTAAAGCTTTTCCCTGATATAAACTATTTACATATACAGATTATTTTTGAGACCGCGGAATTGTATTTCATACGCAATCTACAACCAGACCTGATTAACTCTAATTATTCGAGATTTATGAAAACTTAAAACTGAATGTTCTATAATCTGAAGCAATTCACGATTACATTTTAAGAACACGAAGATATGAAACACATATTAGTAGTTTTCATTGCTATGGTCCACAGAAAACATTGTATTAGTGCATCGATGCATGTTCATAGCACACTGTACTGGGTTTAAACTGAATGTATTTCTCTCCAGTTTATTTAATTTAGTTTTGTTTATAATCAGATTGAAAAACAGCGTTTAATGCTTTCGTATTACAAATGTGCATTTGTATGCTAACGTCGTATATAGATGTAAAGAAGTTAAGTATACCTAACCTTATCAACGGTCATTTTACTGATATAACAATATATACGTATATATAGTGTTATAAGCAAACATTGATATTATTGAAGGATGAATCAATTGATTGCATATATCAGTCTCTCTCACAATGCAACATGTGAGGTGATGACGGACTTTCAATATTAAATGATAGAAGTTTGAATTATGTTATTTGCGTGTTAGGTGTACAATTGGGACCATGCCAATCATTAGACAGTCTGTGTAGACAGTGTTAAAAAATCGCTTAAAACTATGTAAAAGTTTCAAAAATGTGAGTGATAAGAACACAACTCTGTCCAGATTTGGTAGAATAAGCTAAAGTGTATACATGGGTATGAAACCCAATTTGGACTAGATATATTCATTTGAGAGGAAGACATGAGAACGGATACTGAGACAAACTACAGGAAATGCATTAACACAAATACCCCAGATAAAACAATTCATGAACAGAGAACCACGTTTATGGTACAACCAAATATTGACTGACGGGATCCTTTAAATAAATACTCCAAAACATTGAGCAGAATTGCTTATACAAACTTATCAACATAGAGACATGTAAAAAACAAATTAATCAAGGGCACAACGTTACAAAAGTATCAAAGAATGGATCACATGAAACGTGGAAAATGGTCTTTCTCATGGAAACAAAATAAGCATACACTTAGAAGAAATGGAAGAATATACATGGGTAAACACGTAGAAACCTCTTTTTAGAACAAAGCCAATACGGCAGTGATGGAAAGGACGGGAGGGCAGTATTAATTAACAGAAGGGACCAAGTCTGTGTGTGATACACATTAACATTTTAAGAACACGACCATAGGAAACACGTATTAGTTGTTTTTATTGCTATGGACGCCAGTAAACATTGTATTAGTACATTGATGCATGTTCATACCATACTGTGCACCCGACACAAACCAGTGCATATACATGGTTTTATTACTTTCAAATTCACTATGCAGAGAATACAAATCACTATGACAAAGTTATATCAATTAATCATTGATGTTGAATCGAAATTTACAAAAAGAAAATAACATCAAGTAAGTATTACACAAACATCAGAAGGTACGTGTACCATATTTATATAAAAAAAAAATGAATTCAAAATAATACCAACAGATTTAACAAGCTGCATTCCCATCTTTCTTCAGCATAGCAAGGGACTAAGAAATGAAGAAATAGTGTCTAAAGTAAAGTATTAGGTCATACATACTATTTAGTTCAGCTGGTAAAGTAGATACTAGAACAGCTATTACACAACTTGGTTATACTGATGTAGTCAGTGAAATAAGAAATAAATATATGGAACTTGTAATTATTATCCCAGTAAGGATATGACACGGATGAACATATAAGTATAAGATTTTAACAATATGTGCCACTTTCAACAATTAAACTAAACTATTAAGTTCGTGGTTATGGCATGTTGATATTATCCAGTGATAAGGTAATGAAAATGGGTAATATAGTTGGTTACAATACAAATGTAAAATAATATCATATTCATTTGTACTAGGAATAACGTATAAGATAAGTATCAGCGCGGTAAACAATAGAATACGATCAGCTCATAAACGGTCCGTAATAATGCGACAAAAGGCAGACTACTAAAAAAACAGCATTACAAAAAAAAAAAAAAAAAAAAAAAAAAAAAAATGCAAAACAAGTCTGCTATTACAACGACCATGGTTACGATACCAACACACTGTTCGCAGTCAATATACATTATGATTTAAATGATACAGATTGATGAACAAATACGCTAGCAGTTTTTACTATGTATGCGGTTGCAGGATCTGGTGGAATTGAATTTTTCAAATAAATTAACTAGTTAGTTAATCACTAATCTTTGACTTACTACAAATGCGCAATTTAGTACAAGTACGGAGAGCAGGCTAATTATTGCAAGAATTAACAACATGGTTTTACCGGATATAAAAGAAATAACTTTCTTGCCGAGGTTAAAAGCTTATTATACTAATAACTGTGTCAGACAATACTGTTGCTGTTTGGTATAGCTAAGTTAAATAAATAGTCGGGATTAGGTCCATAAAAAAGATAAAGAAAACTCGCAAAAGAAAACGCTGAATGAGTTTCACAGTTATAATACGCAAGTTAAATTGATAATTTTAATGTTATTTTGAAAGAAAATGCAATTTTAACCGTTCAATAAATTCGCAATTTTTTTTTCTCCAAAATGTCATTATTATTATTATTATTATTATTATTATTAACAAAATCGCAAATTTAATAGAATTTAAATGGAATAATAATAAGGTTAATTATACTAGGATAATCAATAAGGAACACATGTTTGAACTTTAATGGTAATAGAGTGTCCTTCCTCTGCTCGCTATTTTTTGCAATGAGTTATTATCTTATTATTCATGACATATAGTATTATAAGCAGGGAAAGGTATTTGTAACCCTAACCTGTTGCCCATTCCCTACTTGAATGGAAAGAATTGTATAAATAAATAAATAAGTATATACACGTTTCCTTCCTTTTTTGTTTCTCTTCTACATCAGCAAAGAAGTTAGCAATGATGATAGCAGATAACTGAAACGCCAATAATGCTTAGGTCAGGCTTTGTTACTAATAATTTTTTGTGCTCATTTTTGTTTTCTCGCTGACGTTGCTGTCGTTCTGGTAGTTATCGGTAGTTCTTTCAACGTACCCAGAGAACAAGTGCTCAACACTAACGAATAAGTTCAAGATGCAGAAATAAAAAAGGAAGAAAAAGGAAGTAATACAATCATCTTTGTGTCTATGATGATGACTTTTTTTTATCTCTAAAGAGCCGCATTTTACTATATTTCATATTGTAGATTAATCTACGAAATATGGTATTGATGACACTGAAATCGAAAATGCTCCATCCCATCATTCCTTCTCCGATAAATATGGTGCAAACTTAGCCTTCCACAATTGATAACACCAGGTATGTTCATGTTGACAGGTTTCCATAGTTATTTAATTTACCTATCATAAATAAATCGTTTGTTGTCAAGGTATTGTTTTAAACCGAAATTCGCAATATTTACATGACATAATGCTCTAATACTTTTCTTAAGACGATCAGTCCAATGTTGAATAAAATTGTTCGACAGCTCTAAAAATATGTCAGTGTTACAGACCCCTTCATCAACACAATACACTCAACCTGTGTGTTTTTGCAGTAGTCCACATACTAACACGGACAACAAAATATGTGACAGCCGCGGATCTTGTTTTGTCATACAGAATGCTTTGAACATTTACAGCATATCTTAACCTGAATCGGGTGTTCAGAATTATTTCCTAACGCTGTAAGAATTTTCAGTCAATTGCAAAAGCAATATTAAATAATGTTAAGATATATTAAGACAATGTAACACAAATTCATACAAACTGACTCAGCGTTGTGTCTTAATGAATGGTTTAAAATATATCACCTGTCCTTATATTTTATCGTTTCTAAGTAGGCGCATATGTGGTATGTAAGGAACAAATTAGGCAATATATTCTACAGTATGTATATCGTAGGGTCATATGAAGGAGCTTACAAGTACATTTTGAAGATATTCTCCCCCAGTGCCAAGGGCGCCAAAGTCTATGACGAGGCTTCTAAAAGCCTTTGAAACACGTCATCTTCTGGGTGAGGCATAATTCTGTATTCAGCATCTCACATTTTTGAAAAAAACCTCTGCTAAAATGTGCACATGTATTTATTTAAACCTTGAAATTAGTCTGCATTGAACAATAATGGTGATTAACATAATAGGCAGAAGTATGCTGTTCAAATTTCTTGATAAATAGACGATAAAGTTTTGCATTAGGTTGCACCCCTCCACTACAAAGAAAATGACAAAATGACATATTTATCCATGAGTGATTTGCGAATATCTGTTCACGTTATTACGCTAATATTAGATATTCGTCAAAATGTCATCAGTTCAGACTATAAATATATTATTGTCAAAGGCTACTTGGATATGTTCACAGAAGAAATTTTCAAAATAAGGCAAGTCGTTTTATATGATCATGTAATGCACAAATTAGAAGATTTAAGAGGCGACTGCGCAGAGGAAAGTTTATATGAAGATGAATTATATCTAGATGACAAGCATGATAACTTTTAAAAGTTTGAATGAATATAAAATTCATACGAATTAATGTAAGAATTATGTGAACAGTCTTTGGCAGTTGCTTTAACAGTTGAGGAAGAGCTGCATATGGGGTATTTATGTAATAATTAATGGCACGCTATAGCAAAGAGTGATACAAAACGTTTGCATTGACAACTAATACGTCTTCTGACTAAATTGGAAATTAAGGCAACGAGAACGAATAACAGCAGCTAATATCTATATATTTCATGGTATAAATGGCCAAGTTTTGTATGAATTCTTGGCTCAGATTGAAACCTACCTTAAGAAAGTAATTTCTAGAAAGATGATAGGTTTCGGATCGGTGAAAGTCTATCTTGATTTGGCTACTAAGATATCTAGCAGAGGAACAGATGGGGTAGAAGGTTTACATGGTATCATAGGCCTCAGGTTCAAAAGATCGTTCATAGGAGAGAAATGCCTCGTGACGTAGGGAGAATGTTTGCATTGTTAAGTGCTAAATTTGAACCGTAAGTAAACAAGAATGCAAGCAATAGTGTCCGTAATATGGATGATCGATGCTTCTTCTATGCCATTGAAAGCTTATATACTCCTACAAGAACAATGCACATATAATGTGTAAATATCTCATTTTTGTATATGGTTTTATATCTGTCCCATTAGAGTGGAGAATATAGATGATTCTGAGGTTGAATTTGACATATCGGTAAATCAAAACACCATTGGAGATAATGGAGACAATGAGACCATTCCAGGTAAGATTACCACATTAGAAGGACTTAAAGATACAAAAGTAAACATTTTTACATGCTACATATATCCGAAAAAGAGAGGCGTCATTTCTGAGGGATACATCATTCATCGATATTGGTACCACGGCAGATAAATGGGTGTAGATGCAACAACAGGTACTACGGCAAGAAGAGTCTGCATCACGCTTACATCTCAATTAAACTGTGAATGAGCATCAGCTGATCTGTAATAAAAGTAAACAGAATACAGTCAATATAGTGTCTAAAGAAGATAGTGTCTAAAGAATATAGTGTCTAAAGAAGATTCAAAGGAAATGTTCCTACATTATCTAATGCAACCAAGACTCCTTGCAATTTCGAAATTATCATAAAACCCACACAACAAAAGAAACAAGGAAATTCTTCATGGACATATGATATAGTTAAAATCACACCTTAATGATTCTGCCTCTGCATCAACGCCATACGCTAAGAATATGCTCCAGTAGTATACAGAAGAAATGCCTGCATTGAGAAGTTGTATGAATTCTCCAAAAGTTGCAATATAATGGAAGTAGGAAAGCTGGTAAGATTCTATTAGCAAATGTGATAGATAGCACCAACAGAACTTAAATGTTTAAATGTGACATAAAATAAGAACTTATCTGTATTTCCTGATAAACTTTATTTAGTGGTTAATATAAATGCTTTACCCTTTGATAATTTATAATGTCAGAGTATTATAAAATGTCCTACCATATAACGCTATAGAGATCAGACCAAAATATATAACTCTACGTTTATGTAAGTCGAGAATAAACACATGTATTACAGAAACTATAACGTTAACAAATATGGGTGTACCATCAACGGACTATTTTGTCAAATGGTTGGAGTTTACTAAGCCTGCAGATAGTACCCAAAGTGTCACGAAACAACCCATTATGCACCCTAGTCATCTTAGTGATTTTGGTCTCTCAAATAGAGGTGAACAACAGATATGATTTAACCGGAGTAATTTGAGATTAACTGACATGTAAAGGATAATTTATCCATAGGTTCTAATAAATTATAGTATGCTGTATTCAAATGAATATTGTAGTTTTTTCAATAAGCCTTTGTTATATAAATCAGCGAGGAATCTTGTGTTGTCCCTGATATCTTTGACTATTGAGTCACACTTTTCTATTATAAACCAGACATTCATTCCATAGTGTCTGCCACTACAAGGTAGCTGGATTAAGTTAACTGATTTATTAATTGCGTCCTTTATGTTCGTACAATCATCTTTGGGTCAATGCTGATGACTTTTTCATCTCTAAAAAGCCACCTTTTATTATAGGTCATACTGTAGAATAATCTGGGATATCTTATAATAATGATGATGAAATTGAAGATGTTGCGTTCCATTATCCCTTCTCAGACAAATATGGTGTAAACTTTGCCTTCCACAATTGATCACACCAGATATGAGCATGTTGTGAGGATCGCATAGGTAGGACATTTACCTATCATAAAATGCAATTTAAATCAAGCATGTGCAGCATACGGCCCGCATGTCAGAAACGACTCACGAGATGGTTACATCCGGTCCGCAAGGAGTTCCCCAAGAAAGATACCGAAGAAGGTCAACAACAATAACAATCGGATTTGTTCATATTAATACTCGTATGTAAATAATGACATCAACTACTCGCCAAGGCAACTATCTATCTTCGTACATGAAATGAATGAATGAATAAATAAATAAGGAATATGTCACCCCTTAGTTTTAGTCCGTGCGTGCGTGTTTTCGTGATCTCTTTCATTACCATTAGCCAATATTGAGGCATATTCCTTTTGGGAAATAACTGTTTTTTGTTGTTGTGTTTTTGTTATTTTTTGGGGATATTTGTAGAATAAGAGCAGGCTTATTTTGCAGCAGCCTGCTTGGTTTTCTTTGCCAGAAGAACAGCCTGGATGTTAGGTAACACAGCACCCTGAGCAATGGTCACTCTCGATAGGAGCTTGTTCAAATCTTCGTCATTGCAGATGGCCAGCTGCAAATGACGGGGAATGATTCTGGTCCTATCGTCCTTAGCTTTTATACCCCCAAGAAGGATTGAAGTGCACAGTGGCGTTGACGAATCAGAAGTGCGCTTACATAAAATCTAACCAATCAGAAGGTTTCTTGTATACAGGATTAGGAAAATGATGTTTTCGATCACGTCCGCGTGAAAGAATTTTATTTTATGTTATTGTATTGTATTGTATTTCTTGTATGTTGTGGATGTGTACTTATTTACGTTTCTTTGCTGCTAGTGAAGGACGATACTTGTGTTAGTATTGCTGTTGTTTGCTTGACGTTTTCATTGATCTCTTTGTAAATGTGTGCACAGTACCGAATACTTGTAAGGGGGTTTTGAACAACATCATACCATGGCTTGGTTGTTCTCTATTTCTGTAAGTCTATTATACTTAGATTTGGATACATGCAAAGGGTACTATTGCTTCTTTAGAAGCATGGCAACCTCGAGAAATATTTCTTTTCTAGAGATATGTATGGTCCTGAAAAGAGCCGTTTTGATATTTGGATCTAAACAGAATGCTTACTTGCAACTGGTGTACTTTGTAACAGCCTTGGTTCCCTCGCTTACGGCATGCTTAGCAAGATCACCGGGTAGAAGTCGGAAAGCTGTCTAGATTTCTCTGCTAGTGATTGTAGAGCGCTTGTTGTAGTGTGCCAGTCTTAAAGCTTCTGCGGCGATTCTGTGGAAGATATCGTTGACAAAACTGTTCACGATACACATAGCTTTGCTGGAGATAGCGGTGTCTGGGTGTAGCGGTTTCATAACTTTGTAGAGGTAGATTCCTTAGGATTCCCTCCACCTCATTGTCTTCTTTATGTCCCAGTCTACTGGGCCTTAACTTTGGTGGCGGCCTTTTGGGCGCACTTACTTGCCGAGGCTTGCTAGCTGCCTTCTTCTTTGGGGTCTTGGCCTTCTTTGGCTTTGGTGTCTTAGCCTTCTTAGGGGATATGGTCTTCTTAGGCTTAGCTGTTTTGGCCTTCTTTGGGGTCTTTGCCTTCTTCGCTTTTTCTGACTTTTTCTCTGCAGTTGATTTTGTCAGCTGTCTTCTTCTTCTTATGGCTCTGAGCCTTGGGCTTGTTAGCTGCTGTTGCTACCTTAGGTGTCTTAGACTTGGAGAATGTATAGACATACGCAGTGACTCAGTAGACAGTGACGCTAAGAAGTTAAAAGAGGGAAAACCAATCATACTACATTATTGATTTACTAGTATGTATTGTATAAGGACAATGTTACAACATGGGAAAAATAACAGAATAATGCAAAAGACAGGGGTAAAAAAAAGATACCGAAGAAGGTCAGCAACAATAACAATCGGATATGGTCATATAAATATTCGTATGTAAATAATGGCATCAACTACTGGCCAAGGCAACTATCTATCTTTGCACATGAAATGAATGAATGAATAAATGAATTAGGAATATGTCACTCATTAGTTGTAGTTTTTTGTTGTTGTTGTTGTTCTTTTTTTTGGGACACTTGTAGAACAAGAGAAGCCTTATTTTGCAGGAGTCTGCTTGGTTTTCTTTGGCAGACGAACAGCCTGGATGTTAGGCAACACACCACCCTGAGCAATGGTCACTCGGATAGGAGCTTGTTCAAATCTTCGTCATTGCAGATGGCCAGCTGCAGATGACGGGGAATGATTCTGGTCCGTTCGTTCGTTAGTTGAATTAACGACGTGTGAAGCCATTCGGCCATTTACGTCGAGTGAATGAGCGCGATGCGCCCTATTTAATTAGTCACCAATGGGTTAGAGTTATAACCCATTGGTGCATTACTGTGTGCAAAGCACACTATTTATTTTACACCCCTACATCGCTGCATGGTTTCCCCAAGTGAATGTTTGTTCATTGTAGGCGCGATATAGGAGGGTATGTAGATTTACTTTCAACCTGTACATAGGATTGGAACCTCAATGTTTACAGGTGTGATGCAATGCATGCAAGGCATGCTGGTATTCAGTGTCTGGAGCGAGGCAGGCAGCTTGGGCTCGGCAAGGGATAGGCAAAGCGGAACGGAAGCACTGAAACGCCATGGATGTTTATGATCAAATTCTGCCCAGTTAACTAAGTCGGGCTGTCCCTAATACCAATAAAGTGTTAGCCACTTGTTCAATTATGGCAATACTTCAAGTTTCAAAATTTTGTCAGTTTAACGCGATTATTCCAGTTTTTTTTACAAATTTTGTGTACAAAGTGTACATTTCATTTTGAAAAACAATACCAATCTTTGAGTAAAAATTACTCATATCATTTTCGTATCACGCACACTACAATTTTGAGTAATAATATTTAGACGGTGGTTCGAAATTAATCAAATTTGTGTTCTAAAAGAGTATAATCAAAATTGGTTTTCGAAAAATACCAAATTGAAAACCCGATTGATTCAGGCAATGTTTTAGCCCTTAAAAGGACTATTGTCAGCAGCAAGTGGTCCCCGGTAGAGCAGCTGTGTCAGCCATCTTGATCTTAAATTCAGGACTGCATGGTCTCTGTCCTTGATGGGTCGATTCCAACTGTTATCTTGCTCTGCCGCAGTGCCCTCATGGTTGCTCGCCTGTTTTGCACGCTGCTCCATGTAGTCGGCATTTTTGCGGGGGAGTAGGTCGACAGTGGGAAATACATTGGCCTGTGTAGCAGCTTGGCCCCAATCTTCCATTGTAGTTGGGTGTTCCATAGCTGCTGACCAACACTGCCTCCTTCCCTCCTCGTCCACTGCGGCTCTGCTCTGCTCCACCGCTGCTGCCTGAATGGAATGACGTGATATCTTGTTAGTTCGTTCGTTCGTTGGATTAACGACGTGTGCGGCCATTCGGCCATTTAAGTCGAGTTAATGGCCGCAAAGCGCCCTATTTAATTAGTCGTCAATGGGTTACCGAGCTGCAACCCATTGAATGCTTTAATGTGTGCAAGGCACACTATTTAATTATTCATGTCTGGTGTCTGGAGGTGGAAAAGGCGGAGTCAGGGATGGCGTAGGAGGAGCGTAGCGTGACCGGATGGCTCCATCGATCCAGGATTTATTTTATGCCAAGTTTTGTTGCCGTCTTGCACGTTGTTTTATAATTTTGAATGATGAACTCTTTTTGCTTTGTGGCGTTTGCGGGTTAGTCAAGGGTAAGAATATAATTTGGTTCAGTCCAAGTGTTATGTATGATGTTTATATAATATTATAAATATTTTAGGAAATTATAAATGTTTCTTCACTTTAATATTTGCTTAAATCTTAATGTTTATCAGGAAAACATGTTTAATTAGTGTCCTTGAATTAGGTTGTTTTGATCAATATGTTTTCTCAATTTGAAGGTCAAGGTTGATTTTGTTTACAGTTAGAATTCCATTAAGATGACACACATTCTAGAACATTCTGTCATGTGACCAATCTAGAACATTCTGTCATGTGACCAATCTTTATATATATCATGTTTGGTGGACATTTTTTCAGTTTTGACATTACCATCAGTCTTGTAAAGAACTATTACAGTTGTGAAAATTCATTCCAAATTCTAAGAGAGGAATTATTTTAAATATTCATTGGATTATAACAGTGCTCATAAACTTTTGGATTTTGGATTTAAAATTGACAATTTTGGAATTTATGTGAACTTATTCAGAGATTTTGGAATACTTCATTTTGACATCAGCACATCAAGATTACTAGTACATTAGGACTTTGGAGACCATTGGCACATCTTAACATTCAAGGACACAGCCGTGAATTTGGAACATTCTATATTTAGGACTTGTGATTAGAACAATCATTCTTATTGGATTATTAGGATTACAAAAACACATTACTGTAAGTGACTTTTTGATTCTTTCATTTTAATTATCTAGTAATAAATTGCTTGTTGATTTTTACTTGATTTGTTGGTTTCACTTTCTTTCTGTTACATTTTTCTTAGACCATAGAGTCGTAACACAAGGAGTGTTCTATAATTTCTTTCATTACTTAGTCATATGCACTTTTTTTACTTTGTTTCGAGTTTTATTTGTGTCTGATAGTTGCCCTTTGTGCGGCTGGTCCTCATGGTTTGTGTTATCGACCACCTTTAGTTTTCGGTTTGTTGTTGGGACGAGTTTCAGCTTCCAATATCACGGTGCATATGCATCTTTGTATATTTGGTTAATTTTGGTTTGGTGATATTCGTAGTTTATATTTTCCACATAATGCGGAGGGCCCTTGATGGTCTGGACTTGGGACCACCTTATAATCTTAAATGAGTTTTTTGGTGATGATTAACGTTTCAGGGTTTTTGTTCCGCTTTGTGCGAAGGGCCCCTGATGGTCTGGGCTTGGGACCACCTTATAATCTTAGTTGAGTTGTTTTGGTGACCTTACGTTCTGGGGGTGTTATAACTTTATTGTGTTTGTGGCTTGGGCCTGATGCTCTGGGTTGGGACCACCTTATATCAGCTAAGTGGTGCTTTTAAGGATAGGTAATATATTGTTGCTCCTTGGACAATTCACCGAGTACCATCACCGAGTTTGAGAAGAAAAGAAAAGAAAGCAGCAAAAAAAAAAAAAAAAAAAAAAATTTCTTCTTTTTTTCTTTGAATTTAAATTTTTTTTTTTTAAAATTTTTTTAAAGATATTCATTCACTCATTCATGCATGCATGTTAGTGGTCGTGCATTGGGTTAGTTGCATAGTTAGTTTCGAGGGGGCCGGATGGAATGTATGTACGGTTTTAATTTTCTGATACTGCTTGCAGTGCGAGGGACCAGGTTCGCTTGAAACGTGTCCCCACCGTAAGGGTTGGGGACGAACTTGGTTTCCTCCCTGCTCTTCTATCCCTAGGTTTTAACACATGCAGTGCGATGGCGTTTTTTCTCTTTGTAAGCAAGGAAATCCTGAAAATTTTTAGTGTGCCTAAACCGATTTAGGGCCCTTTTTGTCTCTTTTATTGCTTTCTTACATTCTTCATTCCACCAAGGAACAGACTGTTTAATGCCCCGCCCTCCTGTTATGGGTATGCTCCGCTCCGCTGCTGACGACAGCGCCTTAACGATATTTTTTCTCAAATTTTAATTTTTTTTTATTATTATTTTTTTAAAAATAGATTTTCATTCACTCATTCATGCATGCATGTTAGTGGTCGTGCATTGGGTTAGTTGCATAGTTAGTTTCGAGGGGGCGGGATGGATTGTATGTACGTTTTTAATTTTCTGATACTGCTTGCAGTGCGAGGGACCAGGTTTGCTTGAAACGTATCCCCACCGTAAGGGTTGGGGACGAACTTGGTTTCCTCCCTGCTCTTCTATCCCTAGGTTTTAAAACATGCAGTGCGAGGACCAGGTTCACATACACATATTCCCTCCGTAAGGGTAGAGGACATACTTGGTTTCCTCCCTGCTCGTGTGATCTATGATACTTGTTTGTTTATGCTATCAGTTGTAATTTGAACTTTCCCGACGGATGTTGATTTACTAACCGGGGTTTATATTTTGCCTCGCTTTCCGATGTCTGATAGATATCCCAGGATGTTTTTGTATACCGAATTGATGTTGTTATTTACAGTAATTAGGAAATTCGGGTATTGGACTGGGGCTTTTAGTTGTTTTTGATTTTCTTGGAACTTTTTCCGGTGTTGACTGTAGGAGGGGCATTCATTGAATATGTGGCCTAATGTTTCTGGGGTTGGGCAGTGAGGGCAGTTAATTCCTGCCTCTTTTATGCCAGGTAGAAACCTGCCAAAACTGCTGGCTAGTAGTGTGTTTCCAGTTTTTAGTCTGGTTATGACTTTGGAGTCGTGTGGGTTTGTTAGGTTAGGGACGCTAACGTTTCTACTAACTAGTTTGAGCAGGTTGAAGCGTTTTCTCCCTTTTTTGTAGTTATTCCATTCCCGCTGCCATTTCATATCTATTGTCAGCCTAATCATACTATATTTCGAGTACGCTGTAATGCAACTGGTGTACTTCGGATTCGCTTAGTTTGTTGTTAGCTTCTTTATCAGCCCTCTCGTTTCCGGGTATGTTAGTGTGGGAGGGTACCCACATAAATTATACAGTATGGTTATTTTGTTAAGGATTTTGAGTCTTAAGTAGACTTCTCTTAACAAATTTTCTCTGTTGGAGGAGTTGCCTGTTTCCAGAGATTGCAGCACGCTGAGGGAGTCGCTAATTATCACCGCTTTTGTTGTTTGGGTGTCCTGAATCCATTTGATGGCTTCGTTAATAGCCCAAAATTCGACAGTGTAAATTGAGCAGTGATCGGGTAGCCTCGCCCCCAGCGTGATGTTTTCCCCCGGGATCACGACTGCTGCTACAGTGCGTCCCGGGTCTGGGGATTTGGACCCATCTGTGTAAATTTGTGTGTATCCCTCATACCTACTCTCTATTTCAGTTAGTACTTTTGCCCTTATTTCTAAGGCTTGCTGTTGTTTATCGCCATAGTGTAGCGCATTTACATTGATTACAGGGGGTTTACAGGTCCAAGGGGCGATGTCCGGGTATTTAGTGACTTCCGCTTGGAGGTTAGTGAGGTCTAATTCCCTTTGCAGATCATGGATTTTTTTCCCCCGGTAAATTTTTGATTAGTTTATGCCTAAAGGGCTTGTTGCATTTCTCAATGATGTTTTTAGTAGGGTGCGAATTGTTATGGATGGAAATCCTAGTTGCATATCTTAAGAGTAACTCCTCCCTTGTAAGGTTTATGGGGAGTTCCCAGGTTAATATTCCGAGCTCTTCTCTAGAAGTGTTACCGAGAGCACCGGTGCAGATAAGCAGAGCCTGGCGTTGTATTCGATCTAGTTGTTTAAGAAGGTTGGGGTTTGCCGAAGCATACGCTTGGCACCCATAGTCAATTTTTGATCGAATAAGAGTCCTGTATAATGTAAGAAGAGTGGCTTGGTCTGCCCCCCAATCGGCCCCTTTAAGGTTCCTCAAGAGGTTTAGATCTTGACTACATCTTCTTACTAGCTCTGTTATGTGTTTGCCCCATGTAAGGTGCTCGTCGAATAACATTCACAGGAAGCGTGCTACTTTTTCGAATTTAATTTCGGTTCCGTTTAGGAAATGTTTTGGTGGATCCCTACGCGTGTTAGTTTTAGGGGTAAACAGTACGCCGACTGTTTTTCCTGGGGACATTTTAAAACCCCACCTATCGGCCCATTGACCAATCTTATCTAGCCCCGTCTGTATGCGGCTAACCACAGCTTCGCTGGCGGGATTTCAAGCTCTCCAGATTCCGCTTTCGTCAGCAAACTGGGATAGGTCCAGATAAGTCTGATCAACTGACCTGTCGAGGTCGTTTATCATGATTTTAAAAAGCGTGATACTTAGTACACTTCCCTGAGGGGTACCATTTTCTAGCGCGTGTGTTTGAGAGTATTGATTGGCCACTCTTGTTTGAATATTTCGACCTGTCAAGAAGTTAGATATCCATTTATGTATACGACCAGTTATTCCGTAGTGATTTAATTTTGCAATTAATCCTTTGCTCCAGATTAGATCATATGCTTTTTCCAGGTCGAGGAATACGGCGATTAGGTTACGATCGCATTTCCTATTTGCATTAAATGCCATCTTATGTTTGCTTCCAGGCGAAGCAATTGATCTAATGTGGATCGTTTGTTGCAGAATCCGCTTTGATTGTTGGATATCAACTTCCTGCTTTCTAGGTGGTATTTTAGCCTATTGTTAATCATAGTCTCCATAACTTTACATATGTTGTTGGTGAGCGAAATCGGTCTGTACGAATTTATATCTGCTGTATCTTTTCCGGGTTTCGGGATAGGTATGACTATTGCCTGTTTCCATCGTTTCGGAATTTCTCCCGATCGCCAGATCATATTCAGCAGATACAAAATCGCCAGATCTGTTTTTTCGGGGAGTTTTTTGTAGATTTCATACCCCAGCATGTCTTCACCCGGTGAGGTGGTTTTTTTCTTATTGAGTGCTTTTCGCCACTCATGGATAGTGAAATCTACGTTTAAGGGGCTCGTGTGGTTTCCCATGTCTGTGAACAATTCCGGTTGTTCTCGTTCTATTTCGTTCCGGTGGTTTTGGAATTTTATTGAGTGATTGGCATTACTGCTCATACCGGCAAAGTGTGAGGCTAGTTTTTCGATGATTCTGGTCCTATCTACCTTAGCTTTTATACCCCCAAGTGGGATTGAAATGCACAGTGGCGTTGACGAATCAGAAGGGAGCTTACATACAATCTAACTAATCAGAAGGTTTCTTGTATATAGGATTCGGAAAAGGATGTTTTCGATCACGTACGCGTGAAAGAATTTTATTTTAAATTATTGTATTGTATTTCTTGTATGTTGTGGATGTGTACTTATTTACTTTTCTTTGCTGCTAGTGAAGGACGATACTTGTGTTAGTATTGCTGTTGTTTGCTTGACGTTTTCATTGACCTCTTTGTAAATGTGTGCACAGTACCGAATACTTGTAAGGGGTTTTGAACAACATCATACCCTGGCTTGGTGGTTCTCCATTTCTGCAAGTCTATTATAATTAGATTTGGCTACATGTAAAGTGTACTTTTGCTTCTTTAGAAGCATGGCAACCTCGGGAAATATTTCTTTTCTAGAGATATGTTTGGCGATGAAAAGAGCCGTTTTGATATTTGGATCTACACAGTATGCTTACTTGCCGCCTGGTGTACTTTGTAACAGCCTTGGTTCCTTCGCTTACGGGATGCTTAGCAAATTCACTGGGTAGAAGTCCGAAAGCTGTCTGGATTTCTCTGCTAGTGATTGTAGAGCGCTTGTTGTAGTGTGCCAGTCTTAAAGCTTCTGTGGCGATTCTGTGGAAGATATCGTTGACAAAACTGTTCACGATACGCATAGCTTTGCTTTAGATAGCGGTGTCTGGGTGTAGCGGTTTCATAACTTTGTAGATGTAGATTCCTTAGGATTCCCTCCGCCTCATCGTCTTCTTCCTGTCCCAGTCCGCTGGGTCTTAGCTTTGGTGGCGGCCTTTTGGGCCCCCTTACTTGCCGAGGCTTGCTAGCTGCCTTCTTCTGTGGGGTCTTGGCCTTCTTTGGCTTTGGTGTCTTAGCCTTCTTAGGGGATATGGTCTTCTTAGGCTTAGCTGTTTTGACCTTGTTTGGGGTCTTTGCCTTCTTCGTTTTTTCTGACTTTTTCTCTGCAGTTGATTTTGTTACCTGTCTTGTTCTTCTTATGGCTCATAGCCTTGGGTTTTTTAGCTGCTGTTGCTACCTTAGGTGTCTTGGACTTGGAGAATGTATAGACATACGAAGTGACTCAGTAGACAGCGACGCTAAGAAGTTAAAAGAGGGAAAACCAATCATGCTACATTTTTGATTTACTATTATGATACCTAAGAGCGTCAACAACAATAACAATTGGATTTGGTCATATTAATGCTCGTATGTAAATAATGACGTCAACTACTCGCCAAGGCAACTATCTATCTTCGTACATGAAATGAATCAATGAATAAATAAATAAATGAATTAATTAATAAGGAATAAGGAATATGTCACTCTTTAGTTTTAGTCCGTGCGTTTAATTCTAGGTTGAAAGTTGTGTGAGAAATTTATTGGTATACCCTATTATATTTATTTTGTGGATTCTATGGTTCACTGGGGTTATTCTGCCACAGCGGAGCATTATGTTTACTATGAAATCTACAGTTTGGTTATATAGTGTTTTATTATCGATATTATCTGTGTATAGAAGTTGTTTCTCATTGTATATGTATAGTGTTTTGATGTTGTTAATTAGCGTGTTTCTTTCTTTTTCTAGGGTCTTGCATTTTAGTATTATATGTATTTTGCTGTATGGCCCGATGTTACATAAGGGGCAAGTGGGCAGTTTTTTTATGACATGCCTTCTGAGTGCCACCTCCCCTGTAAACCATACATCATGCGGAAATTTATATAGCAAACTCTGCTTCGCTGGCGATTTGATTTCTGCCCAGTGTTTCCATATTGATTTCCAGTTTATGTCCGGATGATTTATTTGTACTTTTAATTTTGTCTTAATGTCTATTGGTATCTTAATTTGAGGATATATATTAGAGTCTTTTTCTTTTTTCCATATTTGCTCAGAGTTACTATATTTTAGGATTGTGTTTGTTATGTATTGTAGGTTTTTTGGTGGCTTGAATAGTTTCGTTATTTTGTTGTTTTTATATATGTCTGGTATGTGCTTTAGTAAGTATCCAAACCAGTACATATATAGTGCAGCCCATGTATAAGTATGTTTTCCTTGTAAATTTCGGATTCTGTTTATGATGTTAGTAGTCTTCTTATATCGTAGGTTGGGAATTCCCAGGCCTCCGTCTTTTTTTGGTTTGTAGAGGTATTCTCTTTGTAGGTAGTGAAGTTTACCTTTCCAAATGAAATCAATTATTATTTTATCTATTGTATCTAGCATTATGTCTGTTAGGTATATGGTATTTATTTTATACGCGATTTTACTATATAGGTATGTTTGTGCGATTTGAATTCTCTCTATGGTGTTCAAGGTTTCGCATGACCATAGTTCGATGTTTATTTTAAGTATTTCTATAATTTGTTTATAATTGTCTGTTATTGAATTATTTTCAAGTAGTGTTCCCAAAGTTTTTATCTGATTTTTAATCAGGTGTGGTGGTAGGCCTGGGTGATTTCCCCTCCAGTTTCCAATTAGTAAGATTTCGGTTTTATCATGGTTGAGTAGGGAGCCTGAAGCTGTCCCGAAATTTGTGAACTCATTTTCAAGGTGTTTGAAGGAGTTTGCGTCTGTGATAAAATTGGTGCAGTCATCTGCATGCTGCACCATTTTTAACTCTGTTTCCAGCTTTGGGATTTTTATCCCTTTTATGGTTTTGTTTATATTAATTTTTTTACATAGTGCTTCAAGGGCTATTACGTATAACAGCATGGATAGTGAGCATCCCTGCCTGACCGATCTCTCTATGGGGAAGCTGTTTGTGTACGCTCCATTGACTTGCACTTTTGAGGTTATTTTTGTATATAGTGTTTTTACCCAGGTGACAAAGCGTTCACCGAAACCAAATTTTTTTAGGATATCTTCTATAGTTATGTTCGATTCTGTCAAATGCTTTTTCTTGATCAAAAAGGATAATAGCTCCTTTATCTCCCCTTATATTGATGTATTGTATTGCGGTTTCTATTGTTAGTATGTTGTTTTGTATGTTTCTTCCTTCCTCTCCACAGCTTTGGTTGTTGTTTATAATTGGGGACATACATTTTTTAATTCTATTAGTTAGATTTTACTTAAGATCTTGTAATCTGTGTTGAGTTGTGATATCGGGCGCCAGTTTTTTAGATTTTCTGTGTCACCCTTCCCTTTATATATTAAAGTGATTATTCCTTCTCTCATTCCCGTTGTCATTATTCCTGATTGATATATATATTATAGTATAGGTTTTCTAATATTGGTGATAATTGTTTTTTAAAAGTTGTATAGAAATCTGATGCGAGTCCGTCAGACCCTGTTGATTTCCCTTTGTTTAATTAATCTATCGCTTTTTCCACTTCTTCTATAGTTATAAAACTGTCACATGTATTTTTGCCACTGTGGTCTATTTGTGCAAATGTTATGTCTTTGGTATATTGGTGTATTTCCTTTGTTTCTATATTTTGTGTGGCGTATCAGTCTTTATAAAATGTATGTATTTCTCTTAGTATATCCTCTTTTTTGCTATATGTATTGCCATCTTTCTTTATTTTGTCTAGATTTTTAATTTTCTTATTTCTTCTCGCTTATATAAGCCTCTCGCTGTACGGTATATCTCGTCATATTTCCCTTCTCTTATGACTGCTCCTTTGTTTTTATAATCCTGCAATTCCTTTAATCTTTTTTGTGCCATATCTTTCTCTACTTTTGATATATTTGTTCTCTTAATTTTTTCTGATAATTCCCACCTTTCTACTTTTCTCTCTAACCTTCTTTATGTGCAAATGAATTTAGTTGTTTTTTATGTTTTCTTTCAGTGACTCCCATTCCTTAATTATGTCATATGTTTCTTATGTGTTGTGTTGGTGTAGTGTTTTATTTATTGTTTCTATATATTCTTTGTCTGTTAGAATTGAGTTGTTTACTTTCCAGAGCCCTTGGCCCCATTTTATATTTTTTATGGCTTTTATGTGTAGTGTTATTGATTTATGGTCCGAAATTTGTGTGTCTTCTATGGTGCATTTATCTATGTTCTATTTTCCCTTTTCTGATACATATAATCTGTCTAATCTTCTTCCTTGGTTTTTGCCATATCTAAATGTAAAATCTCTGCAAATTAGATTTTGTGTTCTATATGCATCTACTAGTTTATTTCTATTTATAAAATCCCTGGTGATTGGAAGTAATAACGTGTCTTTTCTTCTTAGGCCAGTAGTCCTATCTATTTCTGATTCTATCCAGTTAAAATCACCTACTATTATGATCTTATCAGTATGAATACTCACAACATAGTTTGTGAGGTTTTCCATGAATTTTATCTTATTTGTATTATATTGGGCCGGCACGTACAAGTTAATTATGTGCCATTCCTTTATTTGTATGTGGAGTAGTCTTCCTTTAAAAGTTTCTCTAGTTTCAATTTTTTCCCATGTGAGATTGGCTGTTTTGTTTTTAATTATGCAGGCTACTCCTGCGTTTTTTTCGTTTGTGTTGTTATATATTTCTACAATTGTATTAAATGTTTTTTCAATCTGGTATTGTAGTTCTTTATTTATATTATGAGTTTTTTGTAGCATTATTATGTCATATTGTTGTGTTGCATTATAAAATTTTTCTATTTTGTTTGTATTAAAGCCGTTTATATTTAGTGATAGGATTTTTAAGTTGTGGTATATTTTAGTTCGTTTTTTTTGAGTCTTTTAGTTTTCTTTTAGTTATTTTATATTATTCTAATTTGGTTTTTATATAGTGTGTTGTTTTGTTATTCTTTGCCATTATCTAAAGTGATATTTGCCTCTTTTTCTGTGCTTTTGGCTCTTTCTTTTTTTTCATTAATTATGTTTGTTTCTTTTGTTTTTGTGTCTGGTAGGATGGGAGTCGTGTTTGTTGTTGTCCGTGATCGTTGAGTGTCAAGTGGCGTGTTCCTGTTTTTGTACTCTATGATTGAGATCTTTACTTTTTGTGTCTCTATGTTCGCCACTGTTTTGGCTACAAAATGTGTTTTCTCAATGAGGGGTTCGGGTGTGAGGGACCACTCCTCCTGTGACGGCCATTCTGCCGATTAGGTCTCGACTGTTTTCCTTTTCCTCTTTTGAGAAAGGATTGGGGTCGAGGCCATTTGTATGGCTTCGTCCTCTGTCTCATCTTTTGCGGGGTTGCCTTTTTCAAGGTCCTCATCGCTTACTTCTATGTCTTCACCAGATTCGTCCGTATCCTCTAAATCCAGATCATGGAGGAGGAAATACGGATTTGTATATATTTGACTTTCTGTTCGCTCTTTTAGGACTTGGCTTGTCTATTTTTTTGCGACTTTATTACTTTTTTGTTTCCTCTGTTTCTTTCTACCCTGGTGTAATTTTTATTGGCCCTGGAGTGGAAATTTTCCCACTCCATTTCCAAGATCCCTGTTGAGGGTATTTCTGGGGTTTTTTCTGGTCCCCCTTGTGTTACATTATCTACAGAGGGGTTGGTTTAAATGTTGTAAGTTTCTTGTGATGCTTGGTCCGGATCAGGATCCGTGTTTGTATTTTGGGTGCCTGCCATCTTTTCGGCATATGTCGCCGGGGCTTCTCCTTGTTCCCTTTGCCTAGGTATGGGTCTTGGACAGTCCCTCGGCACATGTCCTGTCTCCTGGCATCTGGGGCATACTCTGTGGTTGGCGCACCCTATACACCACGTTTTTAGTAAGAACCCCATCACGTATAGGAATGTGGGGATCGATTTTGCTAGTTGTTTGAGTACAGATATTATTCTCACCCCCGTTTTAACTCTCTGGTATCCCCATACTGTTGCGTCTCTGTGTTTTAAGCATTTTATTTTTAGCTTTGTGTTGAATTTTGCAATTATTTCTTCCGTCGCCACGTCGACCGGAAGGCTAGAGACATGTAAGTAAGTGATCTTTTCTTCCACCACTCTCTCTATTGGGGGTCGCCTCTTTGACATTGAATTTTTTGCCCATGAAAATTGATCCCTTTGGTATAAGCTCTATGTCCCCTTTAACATATATGAAGTGCTTCCAGTAGCCTCCATTTTGAATGGCAGTTATTTGGTATATGTCAACGCCTTTGGCTGAAAGACTAGTTAGTATGTCGGCTGTTCTTACGGGGCCTTCATTTAGGGTTTCTGACTCTATGAGTTGACACCCTTTCGGGCGGTGCGCCAGTAAAAATGTCCCTTCTCCTCTGGTTACTACTTCCGTCTGGAAGTAGTTTTGTAATTTCCTTCCCTCCATTTGTGGGGGAAAGAGAAGATGTATTGAGTTATAGTAAAGTTAGATATATGATTCTATGTGAGTACCGTTTTGTTGGGGGTTGGTTTAAGTATATTAGTATGGTCAGGTGTTAGTTCAAGATGTTAGTAAGCTTCGTTCACTCTAGATTAGCGTATAAGCTCTATGGCTTAGTGTGTAAGTCGCTCATGCAACTTGCAGAAAGCGTGCGCACTGGTATTACTCTAGAAAAAGAGTACAAGTGTATGATAATTGTATAGATATATATAAGAGGGTGAAATTTGGATATTGCTGAACAATTATGTTCTGATAGTTGAGCACAATGCAAAATGCATTATGTCTCACAAAAGGACAAGCAAATGTAGGCAAATATATTAAATATGTTTAGGTGTGAAATTGCATTCAACTCTATAAAGCATTAATATAAAGTACAATACATCAAACAAATGTAAGAAAAATGTTAAATATAATGAAATATAATGAAAAATTGTAATAATGAAAAATGCCAAAAAATGATGGCGTGCGCGCCAACAGGGTCGCACGACAAACAAAAATGAAATATAAAAAGAAAAAGAAAAACAAAAAGCTGTTTCTCCCGACGGCCCGGAGTACCGAGGTTAGGAACAGAGTGATTGCGATGTGTAGGGTGCTTTAGTATATTTACGGTTCTCCGGTAGATTTACGGGCTGTCTGCTTGTTGCTTGCCATTGTCCGACAATGTTGTGTACAACTTTACTTCGCAAGTATAACTGTAATGAACGGAAGGTAATCAAGCTCTTACTGCTCCGTGGCTGCGAGACGTCCGAACCAACATAAACCTAGGGCTGGAATGAATGATTCTAGTCCTATCTACCTTAGCTCTTAAACCCCCAAGAGGGATTGAAATGCACAGTGGCGTTGACGAATCAGAAGGGCTCTCACATACAATCTAACCAATCAGAAGATTTCTTGTATATAGGATTGGGAAAAGGATGTTTTCGATCACGTCCGCGTGAAAGAATTGTATTTTATGTTATTGAATTGTATTGTATTTCTTGTATGTTGTGGATGTGTACTTATTTACTTTTCTTTGCTGCTAGTGAAGGACGATACTTGTGTTAGTATTGCTGTTGTTTGCTTGACGTTTTCATTGACCTCTTTGTAAATGTGTGCACAGCACCGAATACTTGTAAGGGGTTTTGAACAACATCATACCCTGGCTTGGTGGTTCTCTATTTCTGCAAGTCTATTATAATTAGATTTGGCTACATGTAAAGGGTACTTTTGCTTCTTTCTGTGGGGTCCTGGCCTTCTTTGGCTTTGGTGTCTTAGCCTTCTTAGGGGATATGGTCTTTTTGGGTTTAGCTGTTTTGTAATTCTTTGTGGTCTTTGCCATCTTTGCTTTTTCTGTCTTTTTCTCTGCAGTTGATTTTGTTAGCTGTCTTCTTCTTATGGCTCTGAGCCTTGGGTTTTTTAGCTGCTGTTGCTGCCTTAGGTGTCTTGGACTTGGAGTATGTATATACATACGATGTGACTCAGTAGACAGTGACGCTATGAAGATAAAAGAGGGAAAACCAATCATACTGCATTTTTGATTTACTAGTATGTATTATATAAGGATAATGTTACAACGGGGAAAAATAGAGAATAATGCAAAAGACAGGGTAAAAGAAAGATACCGAAGAAGGTCAGCAACAAAAACAATCGGATTTGGTCATATTAATACTCGTATGTAAATAATGACATCAACTACTCGCCAAGTCACCTATCTATCTTCGTATATGAAATGAATGAATGAATAAATGAATATGGAATATATCACTCCTTAATTTTAGTTCGAGCGTGCGTGTTTTTGTGATCTCATTCATTACCAGTTGCCAATATTGAGGGTTTTTTGTTGTTGGTTTTTTTGTGTGTGGTTATTCTTGTAGAAGAAGAGAAGGCTTATTTTGCAGGAGCCTGCTTGGTTTTCTTTGGTAGAAGAACAGCCTGGATGTTAAGCAATACACCACCCTGAGCAATGGTCACTCCGGATCGGAGCTTGTTCTGTCTCTGTGACATGAGAACAGAAGCATGTCTATAGTGTAAATAATGAACGAAACATATGTGTCACCTAAATTACTTTTTTTACAGAAGCTCTTGAAGAGAGCATGCCCTGAATTAGATACATACTTGTTGAAAATATAAATTATGCGCCCACTGATAGGTAAAGGATAAAAAACGACTATATCCAAAAATACTACTAATTTGTGTATATATGGGAAAATGCACCGAAGAGACTCTCCCCGTATTTCAAGTTGAGACACCCAAGTTGGTAATATAATGGGTGAGGTAAATTAGAGATGTCGAAAAATAAAATCTTACATATTAAAATATTAAAATGATTTCTGCCAAACATAATTTTAAAATATTTCTAATTTATATTGAGCATAGTCCGTAATTTAACATTTTTTTGTATTCCGTTAGTCAAGTCAGAGGCCGACATTTAATCATCACAGGACCCCGCCATATAGATTATATCCAGGCACATCAATAAAAATTGTACTAATTCGTGTTTTCGTCTCGTGAGAATACACGGCACTTCTCGATGTATGTTTTCGTAGGTGTCTACATTGCATTTGTAGCTTTTGTATTGTTGTAACTAAAACTTTTTTTGTAAATATATATTCAATAAGATGTATATGGATTAAAATGTTTTTTTCTGATTTCTTGCAGAAGTGTCAATCTATTCGTCCACAAAGTAATTGACACACAGTCAGCAGAGAACGATTCACTTTAGCAATTAAACGACGGAGCAGTTTCCGAATCTCCTAGAGTATGGAAATTCGATAGGTGGCAATCTGATTATTCTTGGAGATTTCAACTTTCACTTTGACTGTCCTGGAAACCCATACACATAAAAACTGCTAGATTCCATTCACGTTTTCATCATCAAACAGTCAGTTAGCCAACCCACCCATAAACATGGTCACATTTTAGACTTGATTCTTTATAGACCTGATGATAATATTCTACAGTCCTCCCTGGTGTCCCACGAACTCGTATCAGATCACTTCTGCATTATATGCCATCTTGACGTATCAGTCCCTAACCCTCCACCTTTATTTGCTACTAAGAGAAACCTCCGTATGATAAATAGAACTCAACTAATGCATGACATCCAAGCAATCCTAACAACTTTGCTACCTCCTACAGCAGAACAACTTGATAACTGCCTGTGTTCAATGCTTGACAAACATGCCCCAGCAACCAAGTGCAGAGTATCAATTAAAACGTGTTCTCCGTGGTATAGCAGTGTTAGGGACCAGCTTCGCACTGCTAAAAGAGACCGCCGTAAGGCTGAGAGGCTTTGGGTTTCCACCAGACTCACTGATCATAAGCAAATCTATGAAGCCACTAAGAAGAATGTCACAAACATAGTCCATGCAGCGAAATCAGCCCACTACAGTACTAAGATCATTGAAAGTTCCAGATGCAAAGAGCTCTTCGAGACTACTAACCAGCTAATGTCAAGGAACAAATGTACACCACTTCCAACTACCTTCTCTCCAGTCGACCTTCCGGATGAGTTAGCAAATGTCTTCCGTGACAAAGTACAAACCATTAGTGATAAGCTTGACAACATAATTTCAATTGAGTAGTAGTCACCATACAGTTGCGATACAGAATTTCAGCGGCAACCGTTAGCAGCATTTGAACCGGTCTATATGGATTTAGTGCGTACAATCATGATGAAGAGTGCCCCAAAGTAATATGAACTTGATCCGATTCCGATATCACTGCTGCTTGAGTGCTTAGATCCAATATTGCCTTCACTAACTGATGTTATTAATACTTCTCTCTCATCCGGCCAATTCCCATCTCTTTTCAAAACTGCCATTGTAAAGGTTCTGCTGAAGACACCAACACTTGACCATAATGATTTAAAGAACTACCGCCCTGTTTTTAACCTCCCATTCATGTCAAAAATCTTAGAAAAAGTTGTTCTATCCCAACTTGTATCTCATCTGAATTCAAACAGCCTTTTTAGCAGTCTGCATATCTCCCTCGACACAGTACTGAAACCATCCTTCTGAAAGTAGTTAACGACCTTCTCTCTGCTTTGGATAGTGGAAAGATTACAGTCCTCACCCTCCTTGACTTGTCTGCAGCATTTGACACAATAGACCATGATATATTACTTCACCGTCTCCATCATGTATTTGGCATTCACGATAGAGCCTTACTATGGTTCAAGTCCTACTTGGTCAACAGTACAACAGGACACAAATTGTGTCCGCAAATGGAAAACACTCCAGCCCAGTTGATCTTTGTTTTGGCATTCCACAGGGTTCTGTTCTTGGACCGGTTCTCTTCATTCTATACACTCAGCCTCTCTCAAGTGTCATAGATCGCCATGTAATGTCTCACCAATTGTACGCTGATGACACCCAAATATACAAATCTAGCCACCCAACTGAAGTTGACGCTACCATCCAAGGTGTAGAGAGGTGTATTTCCGATGTGAAATCATGGATGACATGTAACAAGCTGCAGATGAATGATGATAAAACTTTCTCATTCACATCCTTTAGCTCAAACAATAAATATCAGCAACACCAACATTAAATTCACACAGTCAGTACGAAACCTAGGTGTTACTCTAGACAGCACACTCTCATTGCACCAACATGCCATGAACATATGCAAGGCTGCATACCTTGAGCGGAGACGGATCAGCTCCATTCGCAATTATCTTTCAGTTGATGCCACTAAAACACTTGTGTGTTCCTTAGTACTTTCAAGACTGGACTATTGTAACTCAATTTTATCTGGTTCATCTCAGTAACTACTCCAGAAACTTCAAAAAGTTCAAAACACAGCTGCTCGGATCATTTTTGGAGTACCACGAACAGAAAACACCTCTCCCCTGCTCTGTACCCTACACTGGCTACCCATTCGATCCAGAATCAAACACAAAATTTGTTCTCTGTGCTACGTTTCACTGACTGGCACCAGTCCAACATACCTATCTCACCTCACCCATGTGTACACACCAGCAGGATACTTACGCTCCTCTTCTGACACCCGTATTCTCATTATTCCCAATACCAAAATGAAGTCATACGGACAACGTTCTTTTGCATACCAGGGCCCAACAACGTGGAACGAATTGCCCACTGAACGTAGACACAAAGACACAGTGATCTCATTCAAGAGTGCTCAAAAACGCACCTATTTCGACTGCAAGAATAAGCCTAAGGTCTTAATGTTTTTCTTACCTTAACTATTTTCAGCATGTTTTTGTTTTCTAATTTCATGGTGTTTGTTTTTTCTTTCTTTTCGTAATCATATCATTATATATGTTTTTTTTTAGGTGTTATATAATGTTGTAAAGCGCTTAGAGCTTCTAAAGATTAGGCGCTATACAAAGTCCTCATTATTATTATTATTATTATTAAATATCGACGACAGATAGAAAAACGATAACAACAACAATAGCTAGGAAATAAATTAAAGCATTTCACCATGGAAAATATATGAATATTAGTTAATGCTACGTTCATTCATTTTATATTTTATTAGCTTATTTATGTAAGCCTATGACATATTGTATTAAATCGCACGTAGCAAACCGGATCTAATGTATTGATGAACAAGAGAACGTATCATTGGACATTGTTAATTTATCTCCACATATGTCCTTCGAAGCTCTTTATAATGATCGTAAACATTTTGAATGCAATTACATAAAACTCATACTGTACATCTATTTGTTATAATGTAAAGCACCTCGTATCCGATTATTTACGACTAAAAACGTTTCGAGCTCATTCCCTTGCATTTGAAATCTGCAAAGTATCTCTTTCTTTCTCACATTTATAGATCGTAACTTGCATTCGCCAACACATTGCCAGTAGTGTGCAAATTCCAATTAAACCCTGTGCATATATATACTCTCTCTCTCTCTCTCTCTCTCTCTCTCTCTTGTATTCTCACTCTCACAAACAAAGCTATGGTTGGATGAGACATTTTTCTCAAATATCTTTGTTCAGTTTTCTATGTTGTGTTTACTTTGTAAGAAGTTATATCACAAAATCAAACTGCACCCTAAAACAATCGTATTGATTCGCCAATATTTTTAAAAACCAATGAAGGATCATGCGGTCATGTGATGATGTCTGGATATAATTTGTTTGAAACTTTCTACTGATTTGCATCATTGTATAAGAGGCTGTTTTTAGATTTTGATTTATGAAAATTATATATATATATATATATATATATATATATATATATATATATATAAAATACATGCATACTCAAATTATGTTGCAAATAACAATTGTCAGTTTGCTCAACAGTGCTCATTATCATAAAAATTTTATACAGGCTCTACTGTACCCAGTTTTACGTGATCACATATCCACGTGACCAATCTGGCCTGTGTTGGAAATATCGGTGGTTCACGGCGATTGTCGTAAGATGGCTCTTTCAATGTGGGATACAGCTGCTTATAAAATGAGGACAACTTTGAAAGTTTAAAGAAACTGTGAGAATAATGTCCCAGCGACTTTCGGTTTTCTGATGCAGTCTTTCATACCAATGTTTAAATTAGTTAGAATGTTAACCAGATCAAACACATATCAACTTATGTGATGCTGTAGGTTCCTTGTGACGTTGTTTCATCCTCTGAAGTCCACAATTTTAGCGATTTGTTTGCATGGTGTGATCAGGAAAAAGAACAGTGTAACTCTGACTTCTCTTGAAAGAAACGTTAATATATATATATATATATATATATATATATATATATATATATATACATACGAAATGGGCTGCAATACCTTAGCTAGAATGTGTATGTGTAGATTGACAAATGTCCTATTACACTGGTCTACAGCCAAAATGCTTCAGCAATAAATGTTGTCAAACTTTACTAATTATGGGTCACTGAGAACGAAAATGATGCTTAAAATTGTTGATTGGCTCTAGTTTTAAAGATATAATACTGGGTCAGTATATACGACCCTTGACTTGGGAATGGCGTACGATAAGTGAGTTATAAAGTGAATGGATCTCAATTCAAACCAGAAATGACTAAAATACATCTTTGACTGGATCTATGGATAAATCTATGACTGGGTTTGGACAGTACTTGCTTTTTAAGCAAAACAATGAATGATGCAATCTGAAGCTGGTATTGCGTCATACATGATATGAATTGCATCATGTTATTCCTATAAGTCATGGATGATGCAATCATAACTAAGCTTACCTCACTCTGCTGAAGAAATTGCTCTATATCATCTCTATAAATCATATAGTGTCGTGCTCTCTTATTTGTGTTTATTATTTGTATAAAGTGTTTGATGTTGCAAAGGACACATTTCTGTTTAGCCAAAGTGAGCAGAGATGCCTCGTACTTGTGTGAACAATGTAGATTACTTCTGCTATGTTTGTGGTGAAGTGACTATTGCATCACAAAAGCGCAGTATACCCACTATGGTTAAGAAAGTCTATCACCTTTATTTTGGCTGCAAACTTTGAGATCAGGACAAGAGGTGGGCCCCACACATATGCTGCAACACTTGTGCAGCAAATCTTCGCCAGTGGTTGAACAGGAAAAGGAAATATATGCCGTTTGCAGTGCCAATGATTTGGAGAGAGCCAACAGATCATATCAGCAATTGTTACATTTGCATGGTGCCTCCAGTTGGGAAAGGTGTGTCAAAGAAGAAAAAGTGGACTGTGCATTATCCACACATTCCGTCAGCTATATGCCCAGTACCCCACAGAGAAGGACTGCCGGTTTCTGATGCACCAGAATCATTCTCACTTGAGTCAGACGAGGAAGAGGAAGAGGATGAAGCTTCTACTCCTGAACCATCAATATCGCATGACCCATATTTTCTCCAAGCCTCCTCCTCTGAACCACACCTCATAACACAAGGTGAACTGAATGACCTTGTTAGGGATTTGGAGCTACTCAAGAGTAAGGCAGAGCTGTTGGGCTCCAAACTACAACAGTGGAATCTCCTGGCAGGTGATGTTAGGGTTTCCATGTTCCGTGACCGTCAAAAGGATTTTGTCCCATTCTTCTTCATGGAAGTTGATCTTGTGCCTACCACAACATCGATGGTGTGATTGCAGCCCTCAACATCGTTCATGATCCAGATGAGTGGCGACTGTTCATTGATTAATCGAAGAAGAGTCTTAAAGCTGTTTTGCTGCATAATGGCAGTGTTTTGCCATCAATTCCAGTTGGTCATGCAGTCCACATGAAGGAAACCTATGAAAACATGAAACATCTTTTGAGGTGCATAAACTATAACCAACATCAGTGGCAGCTTTGTGGCGATTTCAAGGTTCTTGCTCTCTTGCTTGGTCTGCAGACTGGATACACAAAGTACTGCTGTTTTCTCAGCGAATGGGATAGACGTGCGAGAGATTCGCACTACATCCAGAGTGATTTGCCACTCCGACAGTCATTGTAGTCTGGGATGAAAAGCGTTCAGCATCCACCACTTGTTGAATCAAGAAAGATTTTGTTACAACACTTGCACATCAAGCTGGGTGATGTAGAACCTTATCAAGGCCATGGACAAAACACAAGCAGCTTTCAAGTACCTCCGTGGAAAATTTCCAAGGTTAAGTGAAGCTAAGAAGGAAGGTGTCTTTGTTGGTTATCAGATTCGGGAACTTCTTCGAGATGATACAATTCACCGTGCACTGCGTGGCAAGGAAAAGACGGCATGAAAGGCTTTCCAGTTAGTGGCAACACATTTGCTCGGAACCAACAAGGCAGACAACTACAGGGAGTTGGTGGAAAACCTCTTGAAGGCATACAAAAGCCTTGCTTGCAACATGCCACTAAAGATACATTTTTTGCACTCTCATCTAGATTTGTTTCCACCGAACTGCGGATCAGTGAGCGACGAGCACTAGGACATTGCAACAATGGAGAAACGCTATCAGGGCAAATGGAGCCCATCAAGGCTTGCAGACTATTGCTGGACAGTGACAAGAGATGTTCCATTTGATGAATACAAGAGACAAGCCAAGTTAAAATTAAACTATGTACTTATATATACATAATAGTTTTTTTGTTACTTTTGTTTCAGTATATTGTTTATTTATATAACCCTTTTGATGTTTTTTAAAGTGTTACATAAACAGGACAGGTAATATATTATCATGTAAAGCAACCATAAACACATGAAAAGACGTAGGTTTACAATTTATGATTAAAAGTCTACTATATACCCAATATACATAGACGTAAAATGTAAAAACTTAAATATCTTGGAAACAGTATCCAATCAGTTGATTTAATTGTCATATTTGAATTCAGCACATCACAATCCCTAATAAATAACACATTTTAGCTCTGAAGCAGACGACTTCTAAAAAATTGTTGACCAGTGTTACAGGCTTCTAAACCCTCTGTATATTACTTCTAGGTTTACACATGCGATTTAGTGTCAAAATATGTAAATTAATGATTGTACAACAGTGATACCCATCCTTGAAATACATTTTAAGGAACTTATATTTCATTGATTACAAGCAAATGAAATTGAAAGTAGAGCCTCCTGTTCACATGACCTTTGCCTGCCATTGATTAGGTTTCCCGATATCAGTGATGTACATTGGTAAGTAGAAGGGTTTAATATTAACGTTCAAAACACGGATCTATTTTACTTTAAACCGTATAAATCGATCAGATTGGTGTTCACGATCAATAACGAACACGGATCTAGTTGACTGAAAGTAAAAAAGACCATGACCTAGATGTATCTTGGTCAACGGTAATAACATTATAAGGTGAGTCTTTCTTCGGAATCATACTAAGTACAGCAACGATCATTTAATTTACACGTGATTTTAGTCCTTTCCGTTGACTACAATATATTACCATTACAGCCTTTTCAATGTTCCTCTGATAAATGTTTTTAAACTTATTGGTCTTTTATATAAATTGATTGGTGTATTGTTTAAGCATAACTACTTTGTAGATAAGATTTCCCAGACCTATTAAGAAATTTTAGTACCTATTTGTCCTGCCCGTCTGAACATTTGTGTATACGGGGTTGTGTTGTGTCGTTGAAACTCCTCCTACATCGGTTTGAAATAGCTACTTCAAAATGTGAGATAGTGTTGGGGATTTTATATAAATGCAAGCAGCGGTTTAATAATTTCGATCAATCCCCTTGGCGTAGAGCTTGAGGATGGGGACACATGCATATGTGGATAATCGAGGTATGGATAACTGAGAAGAACGCAGATATAACGTTCCGGATGCTGCAGGTCTCTAAATAAAATAAAAGTGAATGTGAAAGTAAAATTTGAATAATAGCAATCTATATGAAGGAGAATAAAACAGCATTTCCACTCAGATTGAGTGTGTACCAGATATGGGATGCATTGGTAATAAACAAATTTATAAACTGTCCTCTGTGACAAGATAGATTGACATATAGGACATCGTGTCATATTGTGTTACATGAATGTTTTAAATAGGTAAATTCAGATGCTTTGCAAATTATATATTTGTTCTTGAAAGATTTTTTATTTTGGTCTGTATGTGCTCCTCGCTTCTGTCTATCGTCCATAAAAAGCATTGGTTAGACAGAAAAACTCTTTTAAAACTGATTTTACGTCACTTTTTTCCAGCTTATGTTTAACATAATATGTGGAAAAGAACATAATTATAACAGTAATAATAATTCAACAATTGGCGACACTTTTTTCGGTTTCATCTGTTTCCATGCTGATGTTTGTATTTATGTCTCTATATGTTTGTGATAGGTTTCAACATTTTAATTTATATGTCCCATTTTCAATCGAAAAGTGTTAAGCCATTTACATAACCTCTTAATTATTTTTCTTTCTGCATGGGAACTAATATTTGTATGTAAGATGAGGGTTCTCTACTTTCTCCAATTTATATTTCTTTTCTGTAATTATCCATTAAAGTGTCTGATTTTCTCACTTGCTGGTTTAGTGGTTCATTCGTGCTAATTGTTTGCATCTCTCTTTCATAAATATGTTACAAATTCTATTGCAAACTGCTGCCTGAAGGTTTACCATTTGGTGGTATCCATTTATTTTCTTGGGTAAGTCATATAAATCGTTATTGTTAGGTATATATGGAGGTTTTAAGATCTTATTTATATTACCCTTTTTAGAATTTGTATTGGTCATTCGTTTACTTCATGGTAAAACCAATGTGTTTCCCTTAGTTTTAGCATAATGGTTAATTACCTGATATTGTGTATGATCTCTGTTAAAATTATGTGTTTACAGCTTCTGTGTTTAGTTCCACTAAAGCTACCAATATTTGTTGAGGAAATTTAAATATCGTATCAGATAAATTATTAATGAAATCATCGTCACTAATTTTATCCGTAAACAGGATTCTCAAATGTCTCATCAAATCTTTTCCAACACCTTCTTCCACTTTTGCACTATACAAATGGATTGAAAAAGCAACCTTACAAGAGAAGGTACTTTCACAAAAGAAAAATTCATGAAGAGTTAAATTTGGTAAACAACTTGGAAACGTTAACATGAATTTAAAAGATCAAAAGCAGGGATATTAAGACACGAACAAGATGAATCTGTAACATCACTAGACAATACAAGTTCGTGTAACTCAAACAAAATATATAACTAGATCTAGTTATATTAATGTCTTAGTGTTGGCATCGATGTATGCAAAAAGCACACTTGATAACTTTGTCGAACTTCTTATACCTGATAAATCACCTCAAGAACAACCAGTATAATTAGCTACTGTACCAAAGGGTTAGCAAACTCGAACTCCAAAAATGCTATAAGTAATGCGAACAGTACAGTGATCAAAGAGAAATTTCAAAGTAATAAATGCCACATGAGACATGCAACTATTAGCTCAGCTATTGCAGTCAGCTACAACATGCTTTTAAAAAAGATATAAGGTGTCGATTTGGTTTACCAAAAAGGATTTCATTCGAGGAAGTCATGACGTTGATTATTCCAGTTTCATTAATAATGCGTCCTAGTCGACCGATGAATAAGCAGATTTCAATGTTGGGAAACAAACCCAAGAAAAATGTAAGTTCGGTCAAGACAAAACTGAAACAGATGTCCAAGCAATTAAAATGCATACTAAATTTGTTTCAAATTATAAATCTAAACAACCTTATTCACACTATCAAAATGCCAGCTGGATGGTCTTTGTGTCTCACACTGCCTTGAGCTACGCCTCCAATAGACAATGGAATTAATTTTAGGTTGCTGTAGATCAACCAAATTAAGAATTATTTGGTGAAAGAGACGTCGAAGCAAATACAAAACAGCATATGAGTCTTAAACTGGGCAGTGGTTAGCATGGCGACTGTTTCAGGTGGGATAGGTGCTGCAGCTGCAGGTTAAGGAGTTACCGGATTAGTAACATAATTGATCATTCCTCTGGCTTTATGCGCTTTTGGTACAACTTCAATATGGTTTGTGTCTATAGCTCTTAAGAAGAATTTAAAATATAACAAAGTTTTAAATCACGACCTTTACCGTAGGTAAGTTGGACTCTAATGATGATTGGGTGAGTTAAGCAATGTGTGATAATAAACTCGGTCATAAAGCATTTTATTTGATAGGTATTATGTACAACCGATTCATAGGCGTTACAAATGCATTCATGAAGAAAATAAGCAACACAGAAAGCCAAGATGTTGAAAAGCTAACAAAATATTTCTAAGAGGAGGGAAAACTATTAAAAGAGAAAAAAAATGTTAGAGAAACAAACATAACATGTGTAATGGGTACAACGACGGAGGGCAATAGGAAAGTGCGTAGCACGTTAAAGGTAGATGCAAATTGAAATTTGAAAGTTTAACTCTCGGTTGTATGAATGTCTCCTCTACAAATGGAAAGATATATTACAATCGAAGTATTCTTCGAACAGAAAGTTTATCTTGGCAGTCTAATTGACAACACAAACGTTAATCTATCCATTTCATTACAGTGAATATATTTTGCTGTTGTTGTTAAAATGTTTCTAATGAACTAAAAAACTGCATATTATATTACATAAGTTACAACGATGAAACAAGGACTTTTGTAATTCCTGATAGTTTCTATAACCTTGAAATGTCCATGAACAATGTCAAAGAGGGAATGACTGGTAATAATGACAAAGAAGAAAGTTTTCATACTCGGTGCTTGAAACACAACTCTGATGTTTTGCCACTCAAAGCGATAATTACTTAGTATTAATAAAAAACTTCAACTCCGAATTGTTAGGATCTACTACCCAAATATATCTATACAGACATTTACATGTTTCTGAAATCTTAACATTTATTCATTTTTTCTCGATCACAACAAGATTACTCTAATGTCTATTTTTCATGTTTACTGGATTACCTACGTGTACAAAGTGTTATATGTCGTTACCTTGTTTCCATCAGTATTAATGGCGATTACAAGCAATTTTAATGCTGTTCCATAAGCAGATTAAATATCAGTATTACAGATGAAGACGGAAATACAATTGATTTTCAGGGTACACCTGCAACATTTGATTTCAGGTTATGTAAATAGCGCTAGCTAGAATATGTTCAAAAAGCACTAACGATCTTGGTTTTTAATCCGCAGAGAAAGCAGAGTCTGGGAAAAATATAAACACCAGGTAAATCAGACTATATTTGTTTTCAACTTAAATTACCGCAGCATTACCAATTCAGCCATCCAGTACAATTAACCGATGACGATGCATATTTGTACAAAAAGGTGTTGATAATCCAATAAGTAAACCTTTGGATGATAATAGTTTGAAGTATATTAAAACACGGAGTGAACCAGTTGCCAAAAAATTTTCAGTTATTCAGCAGAGTGGAAGCGAAAGAGCAAATAAAATTTAAGAATTTCAAAAATGGATTGTCAACTAATGGCAAAAGGATTTTACATGAGGAAGACTTGTTTGAACATAGATTTAATGCTTCGTCTAAAGATAGACACATATTGAAATAGCAGATTAAAAACTAAAACATGCATTAGGACTTACAACCCATTAAAAGAAGGATAAACTGTAAGATATACGCATTAGAAAGTAACATGGAAAGAAAAAAGGATACAGGTCAGCAGGAACAAAATACACGTTTTTGAAAGCATTATCAGAAATATATGAAAATAGCTTTCGACTTATCTATCACAGATTTAACTTATAAAATCCGAATGCCAGGAGATCAGAACTTGCGAACTCTCAAAAAGGAGCTCACTTTTGTCCAGTTGTTTACATACTATTTCGCAACATGTCCTGTTGTGACATGTATCACGTAGGCAAGTATTTTTCCATAAGACTTACTCACATTCTGATGTGACATTGGTCGGGTACACTTGTATATATATATATATATATATATATATATATATATATATATATATATATATACATATATATATTTTGAGTAAATACATTCATTCTTGTTCTAAAAATCCTGTTCTAAAGAGGGTAGATGAGCCGCATATTATTAGGTAATATTATAACACTGTCACAATGGTGTCAGAAGTGGGATCGGATTAGGCGGAGCACGGATATTAGTTTACAAAGGTCTTGACTCCGGTAAGATTTTTTCAGTTATCGGTTTTCTGACCTTCCTGACAAGAGGTAATTCAGGCGGATGAGTGAATATCTCACTCATATTGTTTTATTTGCCATTTGTCTATCACATATACATATATACATATACATTTGTTTATCACATATACATATATACATATTACATATATTTGGTTGCCCTCTGAGAAGGAAGATACGGTTGGTTTGTGTAATCCTAAAATTGTACTTGTTATATGATAGTGCACTTGGGATTGGTGATCTTATCAACAGTATTTATCATGTCGTCACTCAAAGATCTAGTGGATCTAGTGGAGTTGGGCAAACAGTTTGGGTATGAGGGGGAGGCCCTTAGAAAATTCGTTAAGGAGGAGCAGGCTGTGGAAAAGGATCAAAGGGGAAACGAGAGAGATATATAAAGGGAAAAGTTAGAACTATCGAAGCAGGCAGAGAGGGAAAGAAGGGAATATGAGAAGGAGAAGATAGAACTAGAGAGGCAGACAGAGAAGGAAAGGATAGGGTGGGAAAGGGTAGCAGAAAGGGAAAAGATAGAACTTGAGGAAAGCAAGTTAGAGAGGGAGAAACGAGCAAAGTTAGAATCTATAGAGTTAGAAGATAGGAATATGGAGAGGGAGTATAAAAGGAAATTATAATTATTACAAGCTAAGAGGGAGGGGGAACAAGACTCTAACTCCAGCAAGTTGAAGATGACAAAGATAACATGGATACCTATTTACATAGATTTGTTCGATATGCCACCATCCAAAAGTGGAAAAAAGATAATTGGTCGTTCCATCTCAGCGCAATACTTAAAGGTAAAGCGCTAGATGTGTATTCGCGTCTACCCGTAAACGACGGATTGAACTATCACGCGTTAAGATAGGCACTCCTTAAAAGATATGAGTTGACAGAGAAAGAGTTCCGCAAAAAGTTTAAGTATAATAAACCCGAGAAAGGCGAGACATTCAACCAGTTTGTCGGTAGGACGGGAAATTATTTCCAGCGGTGTGTTGAATGTGGCAAGATACAAAAAACATTCGAGGGCCTTACTGAATTTTTACTTAGGGACCAGCTGTTAAACTCTTGTGGTAAGGAGTTGTACTTGTTCCTGAGGAAAAGTCCTTCAATAATATGTCTGATATGGCTACTCATGAAGACTATTTCGCCGAAGCTCGGGGAGGTACCCAGAATGTGGTCTCGAGGGACAATAAGGGACGTAATCAAGCTAAAGATCAGAGACCCAGAGAACCCGAGACACTTGGTACTAATAAAGGTGGAAACTTTCAATCTGGGAAGGGTTCAAATCGTAGGGATTGACAATGTTTCACCTGTAAGGAATGGGGTCACATCGCGCCCAATTGTCCGAAAAGGAAGGGATTCGTCGCGGTTGCTATTGAAAGCAGGTCATGGTCAGGAGGCGGTAAGCGCGATGATTTTCCGCGTGATAATTCGCCATCTATTAACGCAAATACGGTATACGAGTCCGCAGCGCGTGCGCAGATCGGTTGTGATGTTATTCAGTCGATCGGCACTTGTCTTTTTCCTGAGGCGAGGGTACCGACTGCTAGTGGTACCTCCAACGGTCAAGAAGTCATGGTCTTATGCGATACCGGGTACACTGGCGTCGTAGTAAAGCGGAGTCTCGTTAGGGATGACCAAATGCTTGGTTGGAAATCCCAGTGCATGTTGTTAGATCAAACAATTGATCGCGTTCCCGTCGCGAGAATATAAATCGAGACGCCTTTCCTGACCGAAACCGTAGAAGCACTGTGTATGGACAATCCTATATAAGACCTAATGATTGGAAATGTCGAGGGCTCCAGACTCCCCACTCTATCTGATTTCCGGTTTGCCATTGCACAAGCGGTCGAAACTAGGGCGCAGGCGCTGGCGGCGAAACAGCCGCTACGGAAGTGGAAAATTCCGGAAGCCGTGACCGATATCCCGCGCGATGAATTTACGCGTGAGCAAGTCATGACGCGTCCTTGAGCGTGACCGCGGAGAGGATCGTGTCCGGTACCGCGAAACATTGTAAGGGCGGGGCAAGAATGAAATTTGTACGTAGGGAAGGGTTAATGTACAGGCAATTTACCTCATTGGAGGGTAGAACATTCATTCAGTCTGTTGTCCAACTAAAATTCAGGTCCCGTGTACTTAGAGTGGCGCACGAGTCCGGTAGTGGAGGTCACTTGAGCAGGAAAATGACGACTGACAAAGTGTTAAGAGAATTTTATTGGCCAGGTGTAAATAGTGACATAGAACGATTCTGTCGTTCGTGTGATTTATGACATAAAACTGTTGAAAAGGGCGTTTTGAATTTTGTATGTATAGCGGTCATAGAGGACGATTCGAGTGACGAAGCGCAATTAGACCCCAGTACAGAAACTCCCCTTGAGTACCCCATTGGTATAGGAAAAGAGGGAATAGAAATGGTCAGCGTGTGCCCAGAATTACCTGAAGGTCAGCGTCAGCAAGTCAGGGAAATTTTGAGTAAGTACCCAGACATATTTACAGATAGACCAGGTAATACTGGATTAATAATGCATGAGATAAACTTGAATACCTCGGAGCCAATCAGAATTAAGGGATATCCGATGCCCTTTAATGCACGGGAGACAATCGATGAGGAAGTTGGTAAAATGTTAGACCTGGGAGTGATTGAACCCTCAAACTCCCCATATTCGTCCCCCGTGGTATTGGTCAGAAAGAAAGACGGAACGAATCGATTTTGCCAGACATGGAGGGGTTGTTTTCAAAATTGGCAGGGCACCAGTACATTTCTATATTAGATCTTACAAAAGGATATTGGCAGGTGCCCATGGCTGAAAATCCCCGCGCATTAACGGCATTCGCGACCCCTAAAGGTCTTTCCCAGCTTAAGGTTATGCCTTTCGGTCTGGTTAATGCCGGTGCGTCGTGCGTGCGTCTGATGCGAAAATTGTTGAAAGGCATGAACAACGTAGATAGTTTCGTCGACGATATTCTTGTATATACACATACCTGGGAAGAGTATGTTAGGGTATTAGTCGATCTGTTCGACAGACTCCACAAGGCAAATCTCACAGCGAGACCCTCCAAGTGTAGTATAGTATATTCTAACTTGGAATGCTTGGGCCATCTAGTAAGTGGGTCAGTGCAGTTAAAGCCCCACCCTGACAAAACTGAACCAATTAAAGACGCTCCAAGGCCAGAAACCAAGAAACAGATACGATCGTTTCTTATGTTGATAGGTTTTTATAGGAAGTTCGTTCCAAATTTCGCCGCAATAGCTAGTCCATTGACGGATTTAACTAGGAAGGGGCAGCCCAATAAAGTGTCTTGGGGTTCATGCCAAGAAAGAGCTTTTAACGCTCTTAAGGGAAGATTGATCAGTGCGCCAATCCTAAAGTTGCCAGAGTTAAATAAATCGTTCGTATTGAGAACTGATGCGTCCGACACGGGATTAGGAGCAGTTTTGCTACAGGAGCAAGATGGGGTAATATTACCCATAGTTTACGCTAGTAGGAAATTGCTGCAAAAGTACTCCTTGATCGAAAAGGAGTGTTTGGAACTGGTGTGGGGTGCAGGTACATTTCACACGTACCTTTTCGGAAGGGAATTTGTCCTTGAAAGGGACCATCAGCCTCTCATATATTTGAACAAGGCAAAAGTCGCCAACGCAAGATTGATGCGTTTTGCATTGACTCTGCAGCCATATCGTTTCCGGATCGAAGTAATCAGAGAGTCGGAAAATGTAGGGGCCGATTACTTAAGCAGAGTGTGATTTGATTGGGATCACACATCTTCAATCTTCTACCTAAAGATCGGTTTCAACGCTGCCGACTCAACTGACGATTTCCGTGCCTGCAATATATATATATATATATATATATATATATATATATATATATATATATATATATATATATATATATATGTGTGTGTGTGTGTGTGTGTGTGTGTGTGAAATTTGTGAACTTTACTACCAGATTGACAATGAATATGATTTACAATTCAATCCACTTTTGTAGTTCTCCAAGCCTTATGTTATGGCCCTACGTCCGTTGCGAATCGTTATTTATGGCTCGCGAGTCGTACAATTGTAAAAATTATAAATTCTCAGAAATAGTTATGAAACATTTTAAAATAACATTAACTTAAGATTCAAATCAAGGTCATGAAATATGAAATCTATTACCAATGGAAGAAAAACTAACAACTAATTCTTCTCAGATGCCAGTTTGCCTTATTGTTGCAATTCTTTTTATTTAAGTGAATCTTGTTTTAAAACGTATAAAGTTATCACAATTAATGCCAATCCGCCTTTAGTTATAACCTCTACTTGTGAATAAGAAAACCCATGAAAGACTTCTTAGAATATGTTTGATCATTGTTTCACCAAACGTCCCTGAAGATATTCATCGATGGCAGCCTTTGTCATGGCTAGACTGTTACTAATCTACCACCTCAATCTTCTATAGAAATATGTGACCGAAGCCTACGTGAAGACTTTAAGGGCCCATGGTTTTGTAGTACAACAGAGAATATTCTCAGGAGTTTCTTCACTTCTGAATCTCCTGGCTAATTGGAATTGTGGGCGACTATATTTCAAATGAAGTACTCTAGCATTAAAATGGTTCAAATATCGAAGAATAAGACAAATACCAAAACACCATAAAAAGGTGAACATTAATAGGACAAAATAAAAGTTCGATGACATTTTTTCTTGTTTCATTCTGTAAAAAAAAAACAAAAAAACCCCCCAGAAAAAGCTGTATTTCTCAATGTGAGAAATCTACAACTATAGGTCTTGGGCCACTCTTTAAGCAATTGTATTCTATATCACGTAGAGCTGGCTATTTTATTGGTCGGAAGATGCAGTTTGCATTTCACCAAATGATATCAAACTTAGTAGCAGGTTTAATTTCAACGGTTTTTACAACATCTAACTTTTATATATGCGGGTTGCATTTAGAAACCTTGTTTGATTATGAAATTATGCTACAACAACATACGATTTAATCAAGGCAATGACTTTATGAGCACTGATATGGATAAATAATCATCTAAAGACTCGTTGAAATACTGAAACACCTGTTTATATAAATTATGTTTCATACTAGTAGAGACGTTAGATAGTAGGGAGCACTGGCTCAATATACTAGAACTATCCACTTTAAACCGGTTAACAAGTTTTCAACCACTCTAAACCAGTTACTCAGGCTATTCCAATTTTTCCTCTATCATGTTTTATTTTTTCAAAACAAACCCTAGGTTAATAATCCTCCAATATTTATTGTAAAACCATAGGCCATTCGCCCAGTGCGTTTTTCCTAATGTTTTTTAATGACACTGGCGCAGCATTTTTTATGTCTTGTTGTTCTTTTTTTTTTTAATACATTTTTGACATCATTGAACCAGCTCTTTTCACAGATTTTTTTATTATCAATGGACTAGCGTTTCTGTTCATAACTGTTTTAAAGACCAGTGGCCCGGCGTCTTAAATAATTTTTGAAGATCACTGGACCAGTGCCTTTTGACAATAAGAGCATTGTGCAGGTTATACCTATACGACGCATAGTTATTTCTAGACACGCTTAAGCACTGCTAAGCAGGTATGGTGTTTACTCAATAAATTAATTGGCGTATTGAGTCTGTTTTTCTCCTTGGTATATAACTTTTCAAACATTATCAGAAATAAGATTACATGAAGTAAAGAGGCCCATAGAAAGATCGGTTGGGTCTACCTTGCATAAAGTGTGGCGTCTGTCTCTCCGCCTCTAAGTTTGTTCACGGAGTAAACATATTGGTACCTCTCTCTCTCTCTGTGTGTGTGTGTGTGTGTGTGTGTGTGTGTGTGTGTAAAAGCAATATTTGGTTGGAGTCGTCAGTTTAATGAACATTTAAATATAATGCACACGAGTTACTCCTCTTGATTACATCTATTTACAGTATCAGTATAATATATGCAAATTTAACCTTAAACTTGACAACATAATATTGTATAGGTTTATATATCAATCAATTATCTGCATAAACAGCTGTGGGAAGGTCTTGGTGTTTGATGAGCAGATCACTTGTCTGGCATTTGTGCTGGATTCATCCGAAATCTAGAAACAGTTAGGGGATACGGCCTAACTTCCTATGTGAACATAGTCTCTGGCCACTAGAAGTTGGAAAGGCCACGGGTGAACACGCCTCTGAATATGTTCAACTAGCGGTTGGGTGCAGACAGTAGCGATTCTGTTATATATATATATATATATATATATATATATATATATATATATATATATATATATATATATATATGTTTTTTTTTCTTGTTCTTTTTTTTTGTTTTGCTGAAGATCTAGAATAATTAGTAGAGGCAGCACTCAGTCTGAGACTGAGCTTTTGCAACAACAACAAAAATAAATAAATAATTATATATATTTTTTTCATGCTTTTTTTTTCTTTTTTGCAAACATGTCAAATAATTACTATAAAGCTTATTTAAATAAAAACATTGATTCATTCGTTTTTGCCATCTTGGCTGTAATTAAATTTCAGAGAAGTCTATTCTAGCCAAGAACGGTATTCATGGACATAATAGGTCATATATACGACATTAAGTCGAGTTGCTTTCGCAAATATTAATCAATTGTTTGATGCAAAAGCTCTAAACACTTGCTTCACAATGAAACATGCATAAGTTTTAAAATTTTAAGTTTATTTTATGAATTTATTACAAGACCAACAATTTAATTCTTTACTGATAAAATTGACCTACGATCCAATTTAGCATATGATCAATTAGAATGAACATAAGAAATGAACATAAGATAAACGGATATGTACTAAAAAAAATTGACGGATAGCTTCCAAAGTTAAATATTAAGAATTGTATCCTTGCTTCATGCGGTCTAATCGTGTTTGGCTTCTTGAAATAGAGAACATATTTCACAAGTTTACTTAAACACCCCCTTTGAAAGACTTGTAATTTATTTACAGAATTGCATGCCATCATAGCTAAGTAATTTGTTAAAGACGAATATTGGTCTCTTTTTGTAAAGTTATCGATTCTAACGGAGTTTACAATGGACTACCCCTGTAGTTTATATGATCTTCTAAATCTTTGTACTTATTTTTAATGGATACCTGGCAGACTGAACGTAAAACCCAGACGGAGAGTTTTAAAAGAATGCTTCTGGATCATAAATCTGCCTAACTTGTAACAAATATATATGCCTGTATAATTCCTCTGTGATTATCTCTCATGACAAAATAAATATAAACAGCAACAGTGAGAAATCGGTTAATGATATGTGCATTTTCTGGTTGGAAGTCAGGCTGCATTATGTAAATATAGATACGTGTATCAGTTATATAAGTAAGATGCATGCAAAAGAAAAGCAAACACTTGTAAGCCAAAAAAGTTAGAAATACGTCCATTTTCACGCAAACTATGATTTTACTCTAAAGTGTGTAGGTAAAAGATAGTGTAATATATTTTATCAGAATTTTCTTATGAATATGTGCCACAAGTCTCAAAGTAAGTCTCTAATGCAACTTTAAATATAAAATCCGGGTGAAATAGACGTGCATTGTTGTTGAGAAAAAAAAAATATTTTTGCTCAGAGTTTTCACCACTTAAAGAGACTTCATAACCATATATATAGTTTTTTGAATATAAATCATCGAATGTTCCATCCTCTCTTCGAGACTGCTGAATACAGACATCGTCTCATCGTTCAACCCCCCCCCCCCCCCTATAAACAGAATATAAACGTTCTGAAACTTTAAAACTTAAATCACCCTCTCCATTATTTTAAATCTTGGAGTAAAATAATTGTGTGGTTTAATAAGTGTCCTCGACATCGCAGATGCTTAAATATACTGATATGAAATTTCCAAGTAATTAAACGAATGGAGAAAAAATATTTATTCTCTGTGAATGCTCTTTCAAATACAAGCAAAATGAAAATCATATGATATTATCGTCTTATAAATTTACAAATGTGTGCCAATTTGTACTATTAAAGATTTATTATTAAAGATTCTTCGTACTAAGTTTTCAAATAAATAAATAAATAAATAAATAAATAAATATATATATATATATATATATATATATATATATATATATATATATATATATATATATATATTTATACACCTGTTAGTGCGGTGGTCCTGTTTGTGCGTGTGTTTCTTCGGTGTTTTTGTGCGTGTTTGTTGCGTCGGTGCTTGTGTGTGTGTTGGTGTTCTTGCGGTGCTGTGTGTGTGTGTGTGTGTGTGGTGTGCGTGTGTGTGGTGTGCGTGTTGGATGTTTTATGCGACTGAGACGGAAATGGCCGAGAAGGAAATGACCGAGACGGATATTACATAAATGACCGAGACGGAAATGAACGAGAAAGAAATGAACGAGACGGAAATGACCGAAACGGAAATGACGGAAATGACCGAGACGGATAAAGAAACAACCGAGAGTTTGACGGAAATGACCGAGACAGAAGCGGAAACAGTAGAGAGTTTGACGGAAATGTAGGAAATGACCGAGAGTTAAGCGGAAGCAACTGAGAGTTTGAAGGAAATGACGGAGGCAAAAATGACGGAGACGGAGATGACGGAAATGACCAAGACGGAAATGACAGAGACGAAAGTGACAGAAATGACCAAGACGGAAGCGGAAACAATCGAGAGTTTGACGGAAATGACCGAGACGAAAATGACCGAGAAGGAAATGATTGAGACGGAAATGACCGAGACGGAAATGGCGGAACAGACAGACGGAAGTGGAAACAACCGAGAGTTTGACGTAAATGACTGAGTGAGTCGAAAATGACAGACGGAAATGACCGAGTCGAAGTTGACAGAAATGATAATAACGGAAATGACCGGGCCAGAAATGATGTAAATTATGAGAAGAAAGTGGTGGCAATGATCGAGTTGGATGTGACGGAAATGACCGAGACGGAAATTACAGAGCAGGAAATAACGGAAATGACTGATACGGAAAAGACGGAAATTTCAAAAACTGAAATGACCGAGCGGAAATGACCAAATTTATGAGAAGGAAGTGATGGAAATGATTGAGACGGAAGCGACTGAAATGACCGAGACCGCGACCGAAATGACGGAGCCGGTAATAACGGCAATGACCGAGACGGAAATGTCAGAGACGGAAATGACATGTGCACAGAAACGAGAGTGATAAATTACGTAAATGGCCGAGACCCACGGAAATGACCGTGACGGAAATGACAGACAAAAATGACTGATAGAAAAATACAGAATACGACCGAGAAGGAAATGAACGACACGGGAATAACAGACGGAAATTACGAAAATGACGGAGACGTAAATAAGCGAGACGAAAAAGGCATACGCACAGTAACGATAGTGAGAAATGAAATGACCGAGATTCACGCAAATGACCGAGATGGAAGCGCAATTTGAAATCGTCCAAGCTGAATCCAACTGGGTTTGTACAAACTAAATATCGTCTAAATCGCCGAAAACGGATTTGGAGTTTAGCCCATCACCGGAATGGACTATAGTTTTCTCAAGGACCCTCTGCGGCTGTACAAGTTATCTATATCTGCTGGATGAGTCTCTTTGCAAGGGGGAAGTACAATCGGGACAACCCCTGTTACTAAACGGTTACTTAGGGAAGTATCCAAAACTGACCAAACAAAAGTATATATACCAGCACAAACGACTAATTCATCTAATAATAGATGTGCATGAGTGTTCACTGTAATCAATAGTCGTCCAAGTGACCGGCAAATATTGCACAGGATTAACATTAGCAAAGCTCTTCACTTAGAATGGAAATACACACAGTAGTGTTTGCATGGAAATGTGGGAGGTTGGTTTAACATTGTTAAATATTTACAAGAAATGATTCGTTTTCATGCACACAAAAAAGATAGCAATATTGAGTTTTTATTTCGTCACAAGCCGCAAAAGGGTACCAGAGAAAACTACAGACGTGGGGCCCGTTAGCCAATATTAAACACTCTTTAAGAAATGAGTATCCAGTAGAGTCTAGCTCTTGCCAACGAATAGGCCGCCCCACTTGAAGAGCCACACGTGATGAAGGCTTACCACTATTATTTTAATCATGGATAAATTAAAGAGTGCTGCAATTGGCACATTGAAATGTCTGCCCAATGTTTAATAATCTCTTACGTAGATAACATAATTGTTCGCATAAACCATTTTTTTTGTCGTGACCTTGATGTTTACCCTTTTTACTCCAGAATTCATAATCTTCTTTCTTACCACAACTGCAAGCCATCCACAAAGTTTGGTCCAGGTCTGTGGTGCATAGCTACTGTTATTGTGCGGAAAAGATTTTTCTTCTTTCAGTCAGTGGCCTAGACTTTTGATGTTTTAACCCTAAAATCAATAGCTTTCTTCCCTACCCCAAGTGCAAGCCATCCACAATTTATGGTTGAGGTATGTCATATAGAACTTATGCTATTATGTATAAAACGAACCAGTTCTATATTATATCAGTCACAGTGACATTGACCTTTCACCTTTTGACTCCAAAAATGAATTGCATTCTTTTTTATATCAAGTGCAATCCACACAGTTTGGTAACTGTAGATGATACAGAATTTGAGTTATAGTGCAGAAGCCATTTTTTATCATTCGTTGTGACATTGACCTTTGAGCTTCTATCTACCTAAGAAATATACATTTTTAACTATACCAAAAAAAAAAAAAAAATAAAAAAATCCTCAAGTCAAATAAATGGAAAGCAAATATGTATTAACAACAATTATACTTTTAAGATAGATAAACCTTCATCATGTGTCCCATTTCAATCTGACAATAGGACTGAAATGGGGGGGGGGGGGAGAAAGAGAAATGTACATTTTTTTGGTAACACAAATACTCTAATGTACCATGTATTTTAAACATATCAGTAAATATATTATTAATATTCAACATAAATTGGTTAATATTTTTACTGTCAAATGCACCCACAAGGCAAGACAAAAACAGCCAGACCAGGTGTAATAAGGCAATGCACACGGCAAGGTGATAAGGCAAGGCATGGCAAAGCGATTCACTTTATACCTCATATAGAGTGATATGTAGGAATAATATAGCAGATGCAGTTAGAACAAGTGAAAGAAGCTTGGTAATGAAAATAGAGTCACTGTTCTGTGAATATTCCTAAATGTCAGCCATATCCTGACATTGTCAATTTTATATAAAATTGAAGTGATTTAATTCTGTAAAAATTCAAATACAAATAGATCTTTGCTTAATAGAAAGTTACAATGTTTATAATCTGCTGTTGTAGTGAAAGTTAGCCCCACAAGTAGCCATCAACCCCAATGTTAACAAAATAAGTGGGAGCACAAAGTTACCCCAATGTAATCGATCTAGGTTGGGGCACATAGTCAACCCCAATTTAAACAATGTAGACAGGGGCACACCATCAATCCCGATGTAAAGGATGTTAAGTGGAGGCACACAGTCAGCGACAATGTAAATTAAAGTAAGTGCGAGCACAAGCATCACCCGTTTTTTGTGGCATAGATCACCTCGAATCTATGGTACTAGCTTACAGTGCAAGGGGTATACATAGAAACAATGGGAGAAAATATGGCTCTAGGTGTTAAATACACAACAAGAAGATGATTGCAGTATGTAGGCGGGGGCACACCGGCAATATCAATGTATAGAATGTTAATTGGAAATACACATTCAAACATAATGTAAACAAAATAGAACGGGGTGAATGGTTAATCCCATTGTAAAACAAAAAAAAGTGGGCACACACAACCCCAATGTAAAACAAAATAAGATGTGGCACACAAGCAACCTCAATGTACACAATGTAGATCAGGGCACACATGTAATCCAAATGTAATCATTGTATGTGGGTAAACACATATCAAATCCAATGTAAAGTATATCTGATGAAAATGGAAAAAATAAATTATTCATGTGCAGTGGATATTATAACAAAGGGGAAAGATGTTTAACCCCAAAAAATACATTTTAGTCACCACTGCATCGTCAGTTGATTGTGGTATAGATCGCTTATGAATCTATAGGTGTTAACTTACCTTGTAAGGAGTATAGATACGAACAATGGCTCTAGGTCTTCAACGCAGAAGAAGAACATACCTGCAATATATAGTTGGTGGCATACCATCAATCTTGGGATAAAGGCTTTTAAGCGGGGACAAAGTCAGCCACAATGTAAAAAAAATAAAAATAAATGGAGGAGCACTGTCAACCCCGGTGTAAAACAAAATAAATTGGGGAACACAGTCAACTCCAATGTAAAACAAAATAAGATGGGTCACAAAGTCAACCCCAGTGTAAATAATGTACGGTAGATGAGGGCATACATGCAATCCAAATGTCAACATTGTATGTGGGTAAACACATATCAAACCCAATGTAAAGTATATGAGGAAAATGGAAAAAATATATCATTCATGTGCAGTGGATATTATTACACATTTTGGCCACCAATGCATCACCAGTTTATTGTGGTATAGATCAGTTATGAATCTATATGTGTGAACTTACCTTGTAAGGAGTATACATGTAAATGATGGGAGAAATAATGTCTCTAGGTTTTCAACACAATGAGCAGATACCTGCAATATATAGGTTGTGCAATTCCGTCTGTCTTGGGATAAAGGCCGTTAAATGGGGACACACATTCAGCCATAATGTAACAACAAAATAAATGGAGGTGCACTGTCAACCCCAAGGTAAAATAAAATAGGATGGGTCACAAAGTCAACCCCAATGAAAATAATGTAGATGAGGGCGCACATGTAATCCAAATGTAAACATTGTATGTGGGTAAACACATATCAAACCCATTGTAAAGTATATCTCAGGAAAATGGAAAAAATAAATTATTCATGTGCAGTGGATATAATAACAATTTTGGAAAATGCTTAACTGCAACAAAACGCATTTTGGCCACCAGTGCATCACCAGTTTATTGTGGTATTGATCACGTATGAATCTATAGATGTTAACTTACTTTGTAAGAGGTATACATAGAAACAATTGGAGAAATAATGGCTCTAGGTGTTCAATGCAGAAGGAGCAGATACCTGCAGTATATGGGTGGTGGCATGCCATCAATATTCAGATAAAGGCTGTTAAGTAGGGACACAGTCAGCTACAATGTAAAAAAAAAATGGAGGAGCACTGTCAACCCCAGTGTAAATTTAAAATAAATCGGGGCACACAATCAACTCCAATGTAAAACAAAAAAAGATTGGTCACAAAGTCAACCCCAATGTAAACAATGTATGGTAGATGAGGGCACACGTGTAATCCAAATGTAAACATTGTATGTGGGTAAACACATATTAAACCCAATATAAAGTATATCTGAGAAAAATGAAACAAATAAATTATTCATCTGCAGTTGATATTATAACATATTTTGGCCACCAATGCATCATCAGTTTATTGTGGTATAGATCAGTTGTGAATCTATAGGTGTTATCTTACCTTGCAAGGAGTATACATAGAAACAATGGGAGAAAAAATGGCTCTAGGTGTTCAACACAGAAAGAGCAGACACCTGAAATATATAGGTGGTGGCATGCTATAAATCTTGGGATAAAGGCCGTTAAATGGGGACACACAGTCAGTCACAGTGTAAAAACAAAATAAATGGAGGTGCACTGTCAACCCCAATGTAAAATAAAGTTGAGGCAAACAGTTAACTCCAATGTTAAACAAAATAAGATGGGTCACAAAGTCATCCCCAATGAAAATAATGTAGATGAGGGCACATATGTAATCCAAGTGTAAACATTGTATGTGGGTAAACACATATCAAACCCAATGTAAAGTATATCTGAGGAAAATGGAAACAAATAATTATTCATGTGCAGTAGATATTATAACAATTCGGGAAAATGCTTAACTGCAACAAAACACATTTTGGACACCAATGCATCACCAGTTTATTGTGGTATAGATCACTTATGAATCTATAGATGTTAACTTACTTTGTAAGGGGTATACATAGAAACAATGGGACAACTAATGGCTCTAGGTGTTCAATGCAGAAGGAGCAGATACCTGCAATATATAGGTGGTGGCATGCCATCAATATTCGGATAAAGGCTGTTAAGTAGGGACACAGTCAACAACAATGTAAAAAAAAATGGAGGAGCACTGTCAACTCCAGTCTAAATTAAAATAGGTTGGGGCCCACAATCAACTCCAATGTAAAACAAAATAAGATGGGTCACAACGTCAACCCCAATGTAAACAATTTATGGTAGATGAGGGCACACGTGTAATCCAAATGTAAACATTGCATGTGGGTAAACACATATAAAACCCAAGATAAAGTATATCTGAGGAAAATGAAACAAATACATTATTCATCTGCAGTGGATATTATAACACATTTTGGCCACCAATGCATCATCAGTTTATTGTGGTATAGATCAGTTGTGAATCTATAGGTGTTATCTTACCTTGCAAGGAGTATACATAGAAACAATGGGAGAAATAATGGCTCTAGGTGTTCAACACAGAAAGAGCAGACACCTGAAATATATAGGTGGTGGCATGCTATAAATCTTGGGATAAAGGCCGTTAAATGGGGACACACAGTCAGTCACAGTGTAAAAACAAAATAAATGGAGGTGCACTGTCAACCCCAATGTAAAATAAAGTTGAGGCAAACAGTTAACTCCAATGTTAAACAAAATAAGATGGGTCACAAAGTCATCCCCAATGAAAATAATGTAGATGAGGGCACATATGTAATCCAAGTGTAAACATTGTATGTGGGTAAACACATATCAAACCCAATGTAAAGTATATCTGAGGAAAATGGAAACAAATAATTATTCATGTGCAGTAGATATTATAACAATTCGGGAAAATGCTTAACTGCAACAAAACACATTTTGGACACCAATGCATCACCAGTTTATTGTGGTATAGATCACTTATGAATCTATAGATGTTAACTTACTTTGTAAGGGGTATACATAGAAACAATGGGACAACTAATGGCTCTAGGTGTTCAATGCAGAAGGAGCAGATACCTGCAATATATAGGTGGTGGCATGCCATCAATATTCGGATAAAGGCTGTTAAGTAGGGACACAGTCAACAACAATGTAAAAAAAAATGGAGGAGCACTGTCAACTCCAGTCTAAATTAAAATAGGTTGGGGCCCACAATCAACTCCAATGTAAAACAAAATAAGATGGGTCACAACGTCAACCCCAATGTAAACAATTTATGGTAGATGAGGGCACACGTGTAATCCAAATGTAAACATTGCATGTGGGTAAACACATATAAAACCCAAGATAAAGTATATCTGAGGAAAATGAAACAAATACATTATTCATCTGCAGTGGATATTATAACACATTTTGGCCACCAATGCATCATCATTTTATTGTGGTATAGATCAGTTGTGAATCTATAGGTGTTAACTTACCTTGTAAGGAGTATACATAGAAACAATGGGAGAAATAATGGCTCTAAGTGTTCAACACAGTCTAGTATATGATATCTGAGATTTTATTTTACTAAAGATAATGAAGATTGAATCAACTTTTAATAGTTGGAAAAAGAGAAATATTACTTAGAAATGGAAAAATTACCATAAATAAATCCATAGTTATATCTAAATTTATACACCTATTTCTAGAGCTGAAAAAATAACAAAACATTTAAATCAGAGTACTCTTTCTGAATATTTGAATAGAAAATTGCATATTATATCCTCAATTTCTTCATTAAATCATTCCTATATTCAGAAACTTCTCTTCTTTGTTTCTAAGTTTCAAAGGAATTATTCCCCCCTCAATTTTCAGTTCTTGAATAGACCCTACATGAACATAAATGGGTGTCCTGATCATGAATGATTTTAAGAAAATATTTACTTTTGGATTACATATTAATCACTTATTGCTACAAAATCTTAACAAAAATTGTTGGAAAAATGTACCAGAAGAATGGGAATAATTTACTAAGAAGTTAAAAACTTGTATAATTTAAAATGTTTTATTTTCACCAATATGGTACACTTCAAATATGTTCGTGTCACAATAGTTTCGCACAAAAAAGATTGGAATGAAAAAGACATCCATTATATTATTAATATAGTTGCATATGATGGTTCCTTCTACTCTTATGATGAATTAAAAGTTATGTATGAATAGAAAGGCATATTTTTATATTATATATCAGTGACAAAGAAAATTCCTAAAACTTGGAAAGATTTAATTGGAAATGAAAACATGATAATTCTCTAATATGAACGAAATTTGTAGTAGACCTAAGGTATAATGCCTATTAATGATATTTCATCCATCTACTGATAGATTTTAATAAATAAAAAAGAGTCAGAATTTATTTTGTTTTAAATTCAAACCTAAAATGGAATAGAGCATTATTTGTATTCACACTGATAATATGAAATTGAAGTACTTTCAATTTAAGATATTGAATAAGGTCTTGCATACAAATATAATTTTACATAAATCCAGAATGTTAGATAATGATAATGTAGTGTTGAATCGAAGGTGGAGTCACATGTAAATTTATTATTTTAATCCAGAAAAGTACATCGTTATGGATCAATGTAGAACAGTGTATGAAGGATACTTTTAATACTAGTTAGAAATAATTTTTCACAAAAACTAATATTCATAACTGATCGTCCAAATGTTATTTTACTTTGTGACTGTTGTAACAAAACGCTTTATCCACAATTCACAATTGTCTAAATTATCTTTAAATTGTAAACTTCTGTTTCAGGCTTACATATTTTAAATTTGATAAATATATTTGAAAGGTATAACAGTTTAATCAAAAATTCTTGTACAAATTGTCATACATGTATACATATTTTTATGCATATAGTTCGTAAAGCAAAGATTCACATATTGTGGCTCTTTGGTACCCACACTTTAATGGGGGGAGGGGGGAGTAGTCCTATAATGTAAGACGTCCATCCTGATATTCTGATATTTTTTCCAACATAAATATCAGGGGTGACGTCTTGCATTGTAAGACTTGGGGGGGGGGGGGGGGGGGTATGGCTGAGAAGGTCCCAAAATGTCTTGAAAGAATATTCTTGCTCTGATTTGTACTAAAAAAATTACTAACTATATCCATTATATTACTTTCAACAAATACATTTATCTTGAAGTAAAAAACATTTTTTAACTTTTTTTTTACCATGGTTCGTAAGAAACCACATAATTCGTGCAAAGCTATGAGTAGGTTATATGCATAAGTCTCATCAGAGACATATAGATATCTCTGATCTTATGGTACGTTATGATACTAGGTGTAATGGCAGAAATGTACAAGATTCACTCTGGACCATCGCCACTAAGTAAACACCGAACTTGTGAATTTTGATGAAAGATTCACAGCCGACCGTCATATCAAAAGATCTCGATAACATCTCGTGGCGGTGCGTGATTAGACAAGAGCACAATGGGGATAGCCATAATGCTAGTTTGCCGCCAAACTTCACAAGTTCTGGCACTTTTCAAAACCGAATTACTTGGCGACGACGGTGCAGAGTTGTCTGCCGCAAGAACACGCATATTTAAACCGAGAAGGGGGGGGGGGGGGGGGGATAATATTTCAGTCCACCCTATTTTGTGCATTGCTTCATCTTTCATTTAATCATGTCATATTTCATAGCATTTCAAAGGTAAATTCATTTTTTTGCAAAATGCTTAAGTTTGTATAAAGCCAATTCATGTTATATATGTTTCTGGTCAAGCTGATTCGTGTTATATATGTTTCGGGTAACGGTGCAAGGAACAAAGTCGAATTCCTACTCAATGCCATTCGCAGAAATACCCCTGCCAAAAGAAAATATTCAATGCTCCTTAAAGATAAAGTTTTAAAAAATCTATATTTTTTTTAATCATTCTTTCATTTTTTTAATTAACTTTCTTTTTGTTGTTTAAATACAATAACGAGTACTTCAGTTTTTGTTTTGAGAGAAGTTCCACAAATTCTAAACAGTATCAAGCTATTTCGGCTCTACATTGAAATCTTTAGGGGCCGATCCTTTCATTTTCAGGGGGGGGGGGGGGGCTAGGATTATTTTGAAAAATAGCTTTAAAAAATAATCTTGCTCTGATTTGTATTGAAAAAGAGCTACCCATGATATTATTTTGAAAAAATAAATTATCTTAAGACAGACGTAACAAACAACTATTCTGATTGGAAAGAAAATCCAAGCCCCACCCACCCACTCATTTTAAAACAAAGGAATATACTATAACGTATACTCACGGAATCACTGCTTGATGAGCGAAGAAAACATTTATGAAGTGGACTTGAATAGAAATTGGCCACGTGGTCGATAAACATAGCTGCCATTTGCATAGCTGAGCTGATCATGACACCTGTGCTTCCATAAAAATAATTGGCAAATGCACGGGCAAATGCGACTTCACCCGTATTAGACACTAATGCTTAATGGTCGCGTCACTAAGGGACCGATCATTTTAATATTAGGGGGGGGGGGGGCTAGGATTTGTTTAAACAAAATTTCCGGATCTTAAATAGCTTGAAAAAGTATTCTTGCTCTGTATTATAACCAAAAAGCTATAGTATATCCATTATATTAGTTATTAATTATCTTGAGATAAGAAAAATAAATAAGTAAATATCCCGGATATAAAGAAAATCACATCCCCACCCCATAATTGAATTATCGGTCCCTAATACCTGATAACATGTGGCTTTATTACTCAAAGTAATTGCTTTACAATATGACTAATGACATCGATAAGGCTACGTAAAAGTGCTTACAATGAAATAGCTTGTTAAATGTGAAGAATTTAAAATGAAATGTCGACGTTTTAAATTGTCCATTGATCATCGAAGCATATCGTCACCGCATTGGAGTCTTTGAGTTTAATATATGGTTAGATCCCCCACCTCCTGCCCACTGCCCCCCCCCAAAAAAAAACACCAATAAGAAGAACAACAAAAACAAAAACATTGTTTTTCTTTCTGTTTCTAGGCTTGTCCAAATAGTGCTACCTAAAGAAAGGCTTTAGAAGCTTTGAATAGTGAAAAACCGAAGAAATTCAAAAATGTGTTGAATCAGGTTGATTTTAATTAAGAATTTAATGTTGTTGTTATTTTGCTTGGGGATGACGGGATGGGGTGAGTTTATCGTGGTATAACTAACAAAATGTCAGTTGCCGAATCACACAGCAATTTGGCTAGTCATAGTTTATACTGTTATAACTGCACATTATATTAATTTAATTGATTATTTTATTTTCATCTTGTTTGTAGTTGAATATTTAGTATCATTTTTGGAGTCTTCATTTAGCGTATGAATACTGGTTTCGCATTCGGATTACATCGGCTATTTATGCGAGACAAAACTATGATCTGTAGGATTGACTTCGAAGTTTAGTCTGGTTCCCTACATGGTCTTCACTCCTTTACTCTTCGTTACAGAAGGTGGGTGGAGATCGTTCAGGGAAGCAGACTAAGATTTTGCGCAAACATTATTCGGAATATTGTCGTTTCTTTCCGAAGCAAGTTTTTTTCTACCATTATATGGAAAAGGCTCAGGAGATTCCGATGGATAGGTTACTGCATTCAGACCACCTGGTGGCGCTCTACAGTTTTATATTTGCATATGGTTAGATTTTTAAAGAAAAAGAATTTTCAGGGTTTTCCTCACTGATTATCTTGGCTATTTCAAAAAGACCTTGCATGTCTTAGGTATTGTTAAAAGCACTTTGAATTCTCATTATTATGGTGTATGATTGAGGGGTGTAATTGGGGACATAGGATATACAGCTTGGCCTTACTTCAGATGTGCATTTCTCAAAAAACTGCTGGCTCCGCTTGGTCATTTTCACTTCCTGGACTTCAAAGGTAAATTGTAAAAACACGAGCTGATAACTTGTTTTTTTTCCCACTTCTTTTATACATTTTGTAATTCATTCACTGCACTTTCAGAAGAATGTATTGCCTACTCTGGCAAAATTCGTTTTCCCTATTTATTTAAATGCTAAAATAAGTGTACTTTGGACTAATTCAGGCTGATTATTTTTTTATCACATGGGATCAGACATTTTGGTCAGCTGTGTGCTTAGATCATCTATAATTTCCACAAGTACAATATGTACAGAAATTTCAGCTACAGTGCAAGAAAATAGCATAGAGGTATGCCAACATTCTCTCCATTCTGCATGTTGCAAATGCAAACAACTTCACCTTACAGGTGTCACTCTCCCAGAAGTGCGTAATATCTATTGAGCGCCACCATAAAGACGACATAGGTATTATTATTGTATGGTTTATTTTTGGTTGTATAGTTGTAACATTTAAGTCATAAGTATCTAAAGAGTCCTTTTGAATAATTCTTATGTATTTTGTTCCACAGAACAGTATTCATTAGTAGCAAATTCCACACAAGCCCAGCCTCCCCCCCCCCCCGAAAAGTGAGCTTTTTTAAAAATTCACATTGTATTTTCTCAACATAGCAACCAATGGTATGCTAAAAGAAAGGAACATGAAACTTGCCACAATTATTCCTAAGATGTCACTAATAAATTTTACAGCTCGAACAGGAATGGAACAGATCAGGTAAACAGAGGTCAAAGGTCAATGAGTACGAAGTTTTATTGTTCTTATGTCACTAGCATATGGAAGAAAACGATCTGTTTGACATATTTTTTTCCCTTAATTTTATTACAAATGAATGAAAACAAACATTTTTGCTATATTTTTCTTTCACGTAATGCAACAGTTTTAAATTTGACTTTACCCCTGTCTTCTAAGACTTCTAATTTCCCTATAATTAAGGTCATTGCGCACACAATATTGCCATAAGCCATATTGTGTAAGCAAGAGCAAAAAAAAAAAGAAGGCATAATTAGCTTATTTTCATGCATAACATTAATGTTAATGTAAAGTTTTGTTGATAAAAATCATACATGATGATATGAACATAAGAAAAGGAATCGCACAAATTTTCATATTTGTTTTAAGGTGGTGTTCTACAGTTCGTATTTTGCATTGGGTTAGATTTGTAATGAAAAAGAATTTCCCTGATTTTCCTCACTGGTTATTCTGGTTATTTCAAAAAGACCTTGCATATATTAGGTATTGTTAAAGAGCTTTGAATTCTCATTATTATGGTGTATGATTGATGGGTTTAATTTGGGTTATATAATATACAGCCTGGCCTTACTTCAGACGCGCACTTATAAAAAAAAAAATGCTGGCTCTGCTTGATCATATTTACTTTCTGGACTTGAAAGGTAAATTGTGTGCTTAGGTCATCATTAATTTCCACAAGTACAATATGTAAAGCAATTTCATCCACAATGCATGAAAACTGCATACAGGTATGCCATCATTCTCTCCATTCTGCATGTTGCAAATGCCAACAACTTCACCTTACACCTGTCACTCTCCCAGAAGTACGTAATATCTGTAGAGCGCCACCTATGCCGAGATGTACCTCGAAATTGCGAATGATGTAGACTGGGTCCCCGCCTGTACGGAACTACCGCACATATGTTACCCAAACCCTAAGCTTCAATCTAGTCACAAGTACTATAAGTGACCAGTCTACAAATGATGTTACTAATTCAAATGCACTGAGGAGTTCCGATGGATAAGTCTTCAGATGGGATGAACACAGGCGAACTTCAATGGAATAAGCTCACAAGTTTGGAGTCGTCTGTTCCTCGTATCTTTCGTATTCCTTCCAAAAATATTATGTATTTAACGTTGTCTGTACAGTACATCGTTATTCCTGTGATTGCCACACATGGGTTTAGTTGCACAAGTATGATGCATGTTCTGAAATGTTTTCTGTAAATGTAGTCCGGTCCTATTACCTTGTTACTAAGAAAACATTCCCCAAAAAGTTTCAGTGTACTTACTTTTTCATTTTTAGCCTACTGCATCAGTAATCAACGTGTGAGACATTATTCACGGTAAATGAGTTTTATTTCCAATCAATGGGTCCGCCAGTGTGCTGGGTATTCCGATGTGACTTCTGACGGAAGTCCCTCAAAAGAGAACGTCCTATTACCGCAGCAGTTGAGAAATACAGTGACCGTTGGTAGCATGGTATCAAAGTAAAAAAATTGGGATATAATCTAATGCAAATGCAACACATTTAATGCAAATCTTCAAAAATACATTCATAAATTTAATTGAGGTCTTTGCATGCCCGAGTTTCAGTAGATCCATTAAACAATTATGATTTATGATATTCTTGTGTTATATTACATGGCATATTTGTAGTTAACTCCAACCCCCATCAACTTAAATTATATTCCCCGTGTGTAGAAAGAACCTTTTATGAATCTTAAGGCATAACCGTGTTCATTAACTTGACTTTATATTACTGATCTAAGAACTTGCACTGAAACAAAAGTCAAGAGTTTGACAATGCACCCTTAATGGGCCCCAAAAAGTTAAATAACAGTTTTTGTATTGAAGAGAGCACAAGTCATGTGATCAATTCTGCTTGTACTGTTTAAATTGTGAAGCAGACAATTTGTTGACATCGTGCTCTGCATGATTTTATGAATGACAAGTACAGAAAGGCATTGGATATGGTATGAGTGTGATTTTATCACTTACCTGAATGTGTACTTGTAAGGGAAATCTAACATTGTTTCTTTTACTCTGAATAGAGTATTTCTTCCATCTGTTAAACCTGACATCTATGTAAACTTCTTGAGCATATGTTGACTTGCAGGTCTGTGATGCATGATGCCTTGTTCTCTGAAATGCTAACATTCCATGGTAATAGGCTTGATGCAATAAAAGGACATCATAGTTTAGAGTGTACACAGTTTTCTACTGTATAGTAGCACTGAAGATCTAAGGGACATTGGTGTCTTTTTGAACTATAATTTGCTCCTATTGAGAGCCAAGTAAATCTTTGTTCTGGAGAAAGTGCCCTCCCGACCGCCAATTCTTTGCCAGTGAAGAAATGTCAATGTTCACCAGAGGTACATGGAAATGGCATAGTCAAATTTGGAGTTTCCTCCCCAACCTGTTTGCTCGCACACATTCTTAAAGCAAATCTAACGATATTTTCGATTTTGGAAACACAAGGGCCATTTCAAGCTTGGTCACTTGTCTATTTGCATGAGTATTGAATGTAACTCAGAAAAAGAAATCAAATAAAAACACAACATGAGGATTGAAGCTGGCTTAGTTGAAACTTGCGCATTTTTCTTTGTTTCACATGCCAACTTGACTACATCACATTCTTGGCTTTTCTGAAAAATAGGGAGTGTGTTCTTGATGTGGCTGTGCAACACAAGTGTTGCATTCTGTGTTTGATTAAAAAACTGAGCCCTAATGTTGTGACTTTTTCAAAACAAATGCAGCCTAAAGCATCTACTGCATTGCAACATTTAGTTACTTTACTAATATCCCAGGTGCTGACCCTAAGAAAATAATACAACACAAACTATAAGAAAAGCCATTAAAAAACTGTAACCGGAAATGACAATAAGTTCTTGGAACATTCGTTTCTAAAACTGCTGTATATGAACCAGATAAATACAGAAGTCTCATTAGAAGCCAAGGATTTTGAACTATGGCTACTTGCATGGAAAAGTTGACTCTGATAATGCTCATACCTCCAGACACCACTTCATTGGTCTTGAAATCCTTTCCTCACTTCAAAAATTAACATATCGACATGTATGTCAAGCCATACATTTTAGTATCAGGGATTATGTATCATATTTTTTTATTTCATACTGTGGTATTAAAAAACATATACCTTCATATATAATGAGACATAGAGTTGTATTAATTTATACTGAAGTACTAGTAATGGAAACTGTAGTATTAATAATACATACCATGAGTTTAATAAAACATGTTTCGGTTTTAAGTGATAAGACCAATCCTACCAATATTAAGTGTTTTTCACCTCAATCATTGATATATACTGTGGTTCCCCAAAATGTAAATAGCTTGAATTTTGAGAGAGACTGCAGGGGTCACACTACTAGACAAAATGGGTGAGTAAGTCGCATAAAAAATGTAAACTTCGCCTTCTTCTCTTAGGAAAGCGAAAATGACTTCGCCCTGTCACTTTTTTTTAGATCTACACCAAGTGACAGTAGTTTATGGCTTTGGAGATGCTTCCACAACCCAGCCAAGTAGTTAGTGTTAAGCCCCAGGCGAAATGGATTGCATGTTGCCTTGGCAGGTGTTAATATCAATTGCGCAGACAAAACAAACTCTTGCACATTCACAGGCTTGAGTTTTAATAGCTGACTGACCATTAACTCTGCCCCTCTCACAAGATATCGCTGCCCAATTTCTGCAATTGATCATTTGATGATGAAAAATGTGCAACTTGTTTCGAAACTCTATATGTAATAACAGTTTGTATTTTAATAATATAATCTTTCTAAATGTATATTTTGAAGACTGTAACTGCCCTGTTTGATTATTTTCTTCATAAAATCAGTTTGAAATGGAAGTGAACCTGGTAAGGGATACTAATGATGGACATCGCTGTGTCTTGGAAGAAAATCTTCATTAAAACTTCTGTTTTCATAGTTTTTTGGGCACATAAATTAAGGAAATTATACAGTTCGTAGAAAGCAAAGTGTAACTATTATGTGATAAAAGAACTAGGTTAAAATTAAAATTTGTTGGTCAGAAACATATGGGACAATTGCTAGGTTGTGGAATGGACGATGAGCGCTGTAACTTAAGGTCAAGGTTGTTTTCTTACATCACTCATTTTTGTGAAAATACGAGAACAAATAGCAAAGAAAAAAATATCCAACCAAAGCGCAACGTTATTACGTGTACATAGAAAATATTAAAACCATAAATGTTCAATCCTATCTATAGTTACTGTAATGAGGCTAGAAAGTGAGTGGTCATATGAAGAAAATCCCTGTTTCTGTAAATAGATTCATGTATATGGCATGTGTCACACCATATTTTCATATGTGTACATAGCTGTATACTAATTCGGTTACTTTGTTTCATTTCATTGTTCAAGAGGCATAAATAGTTAATCAACTGCCACTAGAACAAGCAATTTAGTTTGTATACTTTTAAAAATGTCACCAAATTAGTAGTCAAGATATTCACATTTACTTTAGAATCAACTTCCTCAAAATGCAGTTGTAAAGTCGAGATTACTCATCAATGACCATTGTGCTTTGAATCGATGAACACTATAATGTTGAAGACAAATGTACTTTTGCTCTCATATGCATGTTATAGGGACTGTTTCAAACTTGTTTAGAACTCTGTTTTTGACTGCCATTTTCTAGTGAAGAAACTTCATACAAAATTTTTTTTTTAAGTGGCAGTTGCTTAAGTATTTTTACCCATTTGTAATTATAATACTGTAATCTAGGTGCTCCTGTCAGTTAAACTTAATTACAGTGTGTAGTTTCTGCTATGCTTTTTTGAAGTCATATGGCCATAATACATTGCATATTTCTCCTTCTAAGCATGCACACTTTCAAGTATGAATACACTGCATATGAGTAATATACATTCATACACTTATAAAATGTTTTTATAATATACATACAACATAGAAAATTTTCTAGTTGAAGATATACTATTGCTTAAAACCAATGTTAAATGAAAATATTCATAATGAGAAATACAAAACAGTTCAAGTAAGAGGACCATATCACACACACACACACACACACACACATATATATATATATATATATATATATATATATATATATATATATATATATATATATATATATATATATATATATATATATATTGCATTTCTTGCTTTGCTGCCACTTCTCCCTGTTCTGCTTTCACTTCAACCCGATTCCATCCAAAAGGAGAAGTCACTTCTCCCTACAATTCAATTGTAGCTTGACCCCTGAGATTGGAATAAAACTTGTTAACAGCCTTTTGGTTTTCATTGGTTCACATGAAGGTTTGTATTATTTATTACTGCTGTTTATCTTTAATTCTGAAGGTATAAATTAATTAATACAGCGGTATATATCATTAATGTCAAAGTATGAGTGAATTAATATGGTGTTGTATATAATTAAATACTAACGTATATACGTGTATTGATTAATGCTTTGGTATATATGGTAAATAGTGGATATTTTCTTTTCCAACGTTAATACCATATATATTTCATTGTGTGAAAAAAAATGTGATATTTCAATGAGTGGAGAAACGACGAATTAAAAAAAAGTCAAAAAATAATTTCCATACCTGAAATTTAATGCAGTTTATATTTATTGCTCAAGTTCACAAAATGCTTGTTTTTCTTGTAGCAGGTATAACTTATATAGGCACACACATTCAAGCATCACATGGCATGATGGGAAATCTTTTATTTTCAAATGTGAAAATATAAGAATATATTGTTCACATGTGAAAATATGTTACAGTCAAACCTGTCTACAGCGGCCACTTATGGGAAAAGATAAATGTGGCCTTTGTAGTCAGATGACCTCTGAAGGCAGGTTCAGCTCTCAAACTTGGTTCATGACAAATACATGTACTATGCACCGAATATCATTAGCATAATTATTATTAGTAGTAGTGTGCTATCAAGATACATATATTTAGTTTAGCTATTAGCAAAAAGAAAAATAACAAAATTATACAATAAAAAGTTCCAGTTTAATCCATCATGTACATTGAATCGTCACTTATCAGTATAAATGGTATCTAAATAAAATTACTAATTGGCAGCTTACATGTGATTGTCAAATACAGGATTGGCTTTTTTTTAGACCAGCTGGTATAATTAGGCATAAAAACAGGTGTTCTTTCTTCAAACAATTGATGGATTTGAGCAGTTGTTCAAACTCACCGAGATAAAAGACAGTCAACTGTTGTGCCTTTGATGATTAGCGAATGAAAAGAATCTTCCTGCGGCTATTGTTAGTAGCATGTAAACCATAAGGGATAACACAAGTGTAGTCTACATGTATCTCTACTCATTTGGTGTGATTGTACGTAATCTCTTACTCTTATACTCTGGATTAATTTTATTAATAACATCGGCCATAAGATCTCACTTACGCTTAATAATCCCTTGGATCTGAGTTCACCCGACTCCCATTTCTGCTGCTACTACACAACTACTTTGTCCACTATCCAGCAAACGAATTGCTTCAATTCTTTCATGTAAGGACAAAAACTGCCTTGCTTTTAAAGCCGATATGTTAACTCATTTGAGTTTGACTGACAGCGTTACTGGACCATGGTAAGTACAATTGATATAAGATGCTTGAAGTGGTCACTGCTGATATGCTCCAGTGACTGCTTAAGGCAGGGTGAAACCCGTGTTTGGTTAGGAAACACCTGACCTCGGAAACCAGGTGACCGTTAAATACAGGGCATTTATATAAGAAATTTGTCGAGGGGAAATTAGAATGACCCTTGTGACCACTGAACACAGGTAACCGTTATAATAGGTTTGACTGTATTTAAAAAAATTTGAAAACTATTGCACCAATCATTTTTTATATTTCATTCTTTAGTATATAATAAAATCCAGATACTACACCATACAGGTCCACCAACATAACATTCATTTATATGGCACACCGTTCAGGCCCACCAACACAATATACATTTATATAGCACACTATACAGGTCCACTAACATAATATACATCTATATAGCACACTATACAGGCCCAGCAACATATACTTCCTCAAGAGTTGTCTTGTTTGTTTAGTTGGGTCTTTTTTTTTTCTTCCTTTTTTCAATTGCTTTTTAGTTAAAAAAAATTGGATTTTGTATCAATATAATGGGAAGGGAGCCACAGTGGCTTAGTGGTTAGCTTACAGGACTTGCAACCAGAAGGGTATGGGTTTCAATGGATTAGCCTGGGGCAGTTACCATGGTGTGTCCATGGGCAAGATATTTTACTCCTAATTGCCATGGCACTAAGTAACCATCATGTGTTGCTGTGCCAGAACCAAATATACTGTCGATACTCACTTATAAGTCATGTCCAACTGCAAACTGCAAAGACCCAGGTTTGCCATCACATAATGCGCAGGCAGATCTGGTCTATGCAGTTCGTTCGAAGTAATCAGTTCAACAAACAACATAGACCTTTATCTGCTGGCACATTATGTGATGGCATATCAGGGTCTATGTTGTTTGCAGTTGGACTTGACTTATAAGTGAGTATATACAGTAATGAGACTGACAATCCCAAACAGATCTGGGTGATACATGAATCAACCATTCCCATTGAACTATCACCGATGACATTATCATGATTTGATAAGGTGCATTGGAGAGAATTGGTAAACTGACGGCTTAAATTATTATGTATTCTGTACATATACAAAGAAAAAAGTTGGTTTGTGTTCCTATCAATGATGCCACATTTTCAGATTAATTTTCAGCTAGAGTATGCTGGGATTTGCTGCTTTTGTAAAATATTTTACTTGTAATTTTTTCATTTTTTAATTTACAGGTAACATAAGAATGGAACATTTTCATCATGATATACCCCTGGAGAACAAAGAAGGAACGAGCATGTAACAATAATAAAGAAATGGATAACCCAATCCAAAAATCAACAAATACAACTAAATTTTGGTCTGTGTTCAAACTGTATAAACAAGGAAGGTCTGTTATTATGCATTCAAAATTCATGTTATCTTCTAAGGAATTCAACAGACCCAGATGGGAGCATTAATTTGAGACAAAGTATTCATAGCACTTGGTCTGTTTAAAAAAATTTAAGGTCATTCTTTTCACTACCCAGGGTTTATGCAAGTGAGTTTGGTATGGAGACAGCTATGGATCTTAAACAGCCAATGAATGTATCTATGAGTGACACAGACAGAGATTGAGGTAGCCATACAAGAGTATTTAGCCAAGGAAACGCCAATTGATCGTTTGAAGGAAATGTTCAGTAAAAAGTAAGGCAACAAAACATTTTACATTTCTGTAGCAGAAACTTGAGGAGAGAGCTTAAAATGAGCATGCATGCTTGCTGCTTGTTTTTTGCTGTATTGATACATCTATTGGATATTGATGCATTTCAAAAGGATGCTTCAGGGGCGGACAACTCAGTAATCTGTGTGCCTGGGACTGCATAATTTTGTTTTTGGGCTACTTAACTGTAAGGTTCTCAAGCCCATGGGACTGCTGTTTGCATCTAATACATTTGTTGCTGTTGTTTGTTTTTAATTAGGCAACCCCCACCCCCAGCAGTTTGTACCCCACCTGATGATTTTAAAAATGAAAAGCCTGAAGGATGTAACAAAATATACAAATTTTAGTCATTTTATTCATTAATTTCTAATTTCAAACCCAATTATGTACAGGGGGTCCCTAACAATGTCATCTCCTTCATGTTTCAGACCCAACAGAAGTTTATAAATGTACACGATGAGCGTGCTTAGTCATTTTCTGATTTCTGGAAAAGTCTATTTTTAGTGAAGGGGTGGAGTTTTGGACTACACATACATAGAAGGTAAAACTGTGTCATCTGTATTTTTAATTTCTACTGCCAATATTTCCTCAAAAAATTGAAAAAATGGAAATGTAAAAAATATCCCCTAAAACTTGAAAACATGCACAGTAAGTAATTTGACGAATTGTAAATTTATTGTACAAATTCATCCAAATAGACTTGCCCAAGTAAATATGGACATGGTTTTAGCACAGAAATTCCCTTTTGGTTTGAAATGCGAAGATGACAAATGTTAGGGACTCCCTGGTGACAGTTGGGTTCGAAATTATAAATTGTGAATTAAATGACTAAGTTTTATGCATTTTTTTTATATCCTTCAGGCTTTTTGTTTTAAATTGGAATGGGGGGAGGGTATAAACTGCCAGGGTGTGTGTGTGTGTGTGCGCCAAATACAGTATTGCAGTTAAATATAAACTATAGCACACCATTGTACCCGGGCTTAACATTTTACTTTCATTTGATTTATAATTTAGGCTACACTGTTTATTTCTTTTATCTAGTTTGCAAAAACTTTAAACAGATTTCAGATGTTTCAAGTATGTGTACTTTCTTGTAGCCTTAGGGTTAAAACAGGTTCGCTTGATTGTTCGTCAAGTTTAAATTACAGACATTTGAATGCTGAATGTTTAAAAAAGCAAAAAATTGAAATTAAAAAACAAAATTATTACATAAACTATTTTATATACTTGAAGTGTTTGTCTGTTTGTTTTCGGAACCTGTACATATTTGTAATGGCGTGTTAAATGGAAATGTTTATTCATTGTAAAATGTGGGCCACCAAAATTTCCTGTGGGCTACCATAGTTTCCCTTTTGGTAGCCCATCGGACTAGCACATATATTGGAGATTTGTCCACCCCTGATGCTTATATGTATAGTTTAAACCACATAGGTTCATGTGATTGGAGTTGAGCAAAAGCAACCAGTTGTAAACAAAGTTCACAATTACTTTTGTCTTTCTCTTACACTGAAGTTAATGAGTACATGTATATTTTTTCAATTTCAATGCGAGTACATACTGTATGTCAGACTTGTTGTTTGCAGCCGACTACATTTAAAACATTGGAATGTACAGTTGAACTATACAGTCATGGATTATCTTTCTTGCTAAATATCTTACTATGTTTTGCTGCCTCACAAATATCTTTCTTTTAATTCTAGTGTTTCCCTCAGGATTTAAAAAGGGCATGTTAATTATCCTCCAAAAAGGACATGTCAGATGTACCTTTTGTGATCAAAGGGTACCTTATTTTATCGTGAATTGTTAGTATCATATGTTGAAATTGTATTGTTATTATTATTATTATTATTATTATTATTATTATTATTATTATTATTATTATTATTATTATTATTATATTGTTGTTCATATGTAGTACTTCAAAAAAGTTGCAGGGGTAAAAACCATATATATTCTTTATCGTCGTGAATATATATTATGTTTCAGGACATCTTTCCAAATTCTACTTTATTTGTTGATCATAATTTCTCTGCAGTTATGTAAGTTTTAACAATTACCAACTCAGCCTTGCACAGCTGAGAACTATTTCTTGTTGAAGTTGGTGAGATTGTCTTACCAGGGTCTGAATGGTATTCGGCCAGGCTGATCAATGCCAGTCTCTGCATATACAACATAACTGAAATGACTGGTGTACTCTTTGAAGTCTGCCACCCAATACTATGGTGAAGCACAGTAAAACATCAGTTATCAGGATACCGATTAAACGGATTATTCACTAATGGACTAACACCATGTGCCACGAAACTATTTACTCATTACAGTTTGTATCTAAATGAAACTAATTTGCTGATCATGCTGCCAACAAAGGAAAGAGTAACAAAAACCAGAATCGAATATAATCTCATACCATTATAAATTACAATGGTCTTATGACAGACTTAATTATACTTTTAAAATAAAAATAAACGCAGTTAGGAGAGAGGGAAGGAGAGAGTGAGATACAAAGAGGGAAAATTTATTCTTGCACCTGAGTGTAATTAAGTGCATACCACTATGTCATTATGTAATTTTTCATACACAAATTCCAGGCTAATTAAGGCATGAGTAATGACTCATAATGGTCTGATCAAAATCATTATGTTGTACAAGCCTATATAATTAACTGTCAATTAATGATCAGTGGTGACTTAATGGGTGATAAAAGTTAATCACCTATTAGCACAGGTATGAATATAATCAATGTCAGCTGAGTTTACCTTGATCAAGGCCCTTTGACATTTGTGTTAACATGTACCCTTTGTCCATGAATTTTAGTATTTCATTAAAGTAACTTAATAGTATTTTTTTATTGTTTTTTATTTTCTGTTCTTAAACATGTTAATTCTCAAAAAACCATTATTATTTACTTCATTAGCAATACATATACAGTCAAACATGATTATCATGCACATTTAATATAAATATTTCCTCTCACAGTTCTACTTTTTGACCAAAATACAACATTCCATACAGCCAATTATCCAGATGAAATATATGTCTCCCCCATGGGTCCAGATAGATTTCATTTGGATAATTGGCATGTTACTGTATAGATCTTTTGTTGTCAACACTTGGTGTCAATCACACTGACATTTTGAACTCAGAGGTCCAGTACACATGTTCTTTTAGCAAGATGTCTCCGGTGCTTCTCGTGAGTGCTAGTGGCAGTAGATAGTATTGCTGGAAATAAACATAATTTTTATGGGCAATTTACTAAGATATGCCTAACACCTTAGACTAAGTGATACCCTTATCAGTGTCCAGACCAGGTTTACATGGTAATGGTGACTAGGCAGGATATGACATGTGAGTCAGCATTGTTTTCTTTCTTGTGCATTGTAAATAAACTGATAGGCACAAATAACTCCATCTGATAGCAGAGATAGGTTGCATTTCAGAATAGCTGGAATGACAGGGGTGTATTATTTGAGTGTATAGGTAGAAGATATTGAAGTTCCTAGCCTGTCCAATAGTCAGATTCTCAATGTCCAGAAAAGGAAGTCGGGTGACATAAACCCAGAAATGGCCTTTGAGAATGGAGTAATACTACTCAAATGGTAGTAGAAATTTTCCATTTGATTTTCAGCTTTACTTAGAGTAACAAACTACATAGTTATAATTAAATTATGAACTGACAATTATCAAAACCTGTCAAAAATAATTTACCAGTACACATTTTGCAGACATGCTTAGATTCAGTGCACATCTGTCTCACATTAGTGGCATTGCTTTGGATATTTGTAATGGTTGTCAAAGCATCATATGGGATTATAACCGGGTAAGTACAGTTTTCATTTGACATTTATCTGAAGGTCAAGTGTTAATTAACAGGCTCTGATGACCCTTTTGTTCAATTATTAGTGTGATGGAAGCGTACAATTTACATGACTCTAGCAGCTATATACGGTAGACATGGGCAGAAGAGGGGGGCACACAAAGTTGACAGAGAGGCAGCATGGCATTGGAAAAAAGGTCCCCCAAAAATATGGTCCTAAAAGTGGCAACATGCCACACAAGGTAAAGGGCATGGGGCTGCACCAGTCTAAAAATGGCATGGGTAAACACTAAATCTGTGTTTCTGCCATTCTGTTTGGTTTGAACACTCTCTTCTAGACACACAGATGCCTTTTAAAGGATTCTTCTCCATTTTTGATGGAGTTATGAGGCTTGTCAGTCAATTTAAAATCATCACATTAGAGATTGCCTGTTAGAGCCCCATCATACTTTGATAATGTTCATGTACTCCGCCTTTCTTTACTTTTTCATTCAGTGTAGGGTCCTGTGTGAGTCATCACTTTTCCTAACTGAAGATTCATTAGTCATACTTTTCAATCTTGTACAGATCATGCTTTAAATGATTTTTTTACAATCTGATATTTTTTAGGCTGAGCTCGTACCATTTATTTAAGAAATTCTGACTAGGAAAAATGGTGAGATGCATTTTGTGACCTTTTTTTTAGCATGAATTGACCTGTTGGTTTGACCTTTCAGTGATATATTCATAAAGGGCCTAGTCTAATAACTATTCTAATTAAAGTCTAACAAATTGGCCGTGTTGATAAATCTGTAATACATTGACAAAACTGCTTTTACTTTATCTGATGCATGGAGCAGGTGAACAAACTCATCGATAGAAATCCTACCATGATTGACACTTCTTTCTTCTCTTTTTAGTCACATAAATGATTACAGTGACACTCATGTTTATCTACTCTACTTCCTACAAAACTGCGGCTTTCTAGTCATGGCAACACTAAGTGTCATTCATGGTAGACAAGACTTGATAGACAGGAACAAAGCTAGCCAGTTTAGAAGTAAAATGCATGCAAATGTAAGTACAGTAAAACCTGTCACTAGTGGCCTTTCATTGGAAAAGGCAAAACTAGCTGTTAATGCACAGGTGACCTCTTTACACAGGTTCACATCTTAAAATTGGTTTTTGAACAAATACCATGCGCCGAATATCGTTATCGTTATTATTATTATTATAATTATCAAGATTATCGTATGTGCACTGTACAACAAAATCATAATTACGGGTGTATGTTGTTCTCTCCCAAATTTATGTTCCACACAAGATTACTATATCTTGCTCACCTTAATCCATCCAATAAATAAATCACCGACTTAAAAGTATACACTGCTCTTAGTGTGTTTGGGCTATAAAAACAATATCTGGGTTAGTCAGTTGCTCAACTCGCCAAGATCAAAAGACAGGCAGCTTATGTGAGAAGCCTGTGATGAACAGAAAATCAAAAGAAGCTGTATATGGCTATTTGTTGTGACCCATGAACCGAAACTTGTATTGCCTTTACAGGCATGTTTTGAATATTTAATGACCCCTGACCCTAATGAAAAGGGACGTAACTCGTATCTCTTCTCAAAGACAAACTTGTTTCTTTAGAGATAGCTTTAGTTCGCAGGCAAATATATGGAGATATCTAACTATATCTGTTACAATGGCACAAAAGGTGACTTCCATTTCTGCTGCGATAACACAACTACTTTTCCAACCATCCAGCAGATGAATTGCTTCGACCCTAATGATAAAAGCTGCATCGCTTTCGAATTTGACATGTTGACACCTATTTATGTTTTCAGCATGACTGGATTTACGTGTACAAGTGAGATAAGAAATGTTTGTTCATCGATTCACATGATATTCCTTTATCTAAACAATTCCTCCCTCATGAAGCAAACATTCAGTTTGCATAGACTGAACCGTCAATGTAGAAACTCTCTAGTGACCACTTACGGCAGGGAGAAACCATTGTTTGGTTAGTAAACACCTGGCCACTGACCGCGGAACACTGGTGACCGTTACATACAGGACATTGATATAGGAAATTTGCCCAGGGGAGATTAGAAAAGCTGTTGTGAACAGTTGACCGCTGAGTAAAGGCGGCCATTAGGACAGGTTTGACTATATTCATAACAAGTAGAAATATCATTATTCCCACTTCACTCTTAAATTCAGGTGTTGTAATGCAGCACTTTCTCTGTATAACACTGCTCATGGGAACGTAATAATGACCTTTCTTATGTGTGAGCTAATCTTTTACTAACGGATGTGTTAGCAAAGCAGTGTTCTGATTTATAACACACAAATAGAGTATTTAATGATGTGAAATTGCATTATGAGTGCTTCTTATAAGCCAAGAACTTAAAATGAAATGAATTAAGTAGTTTTTAGGTCACTTGGCTGCCATGATCAAACTTGGAATATATACTTATGTTATCAGTATTTCAGGCAAGTTTGGATATGTGTGAGAGCCGTGCATATTAATGAGGTGATCTTGCATCTGATTTGCTGAGCTTGTTACCATTCTGAAGGTCATATCTCTGATATGATTTTTATCAGACTTGGAATATATGCTTATATCATCAAAATCTCGAATGAATTTGATAATAAGCAAGATCCACTCATATAAATGAGATGATCTTGCATCTGATAAGCTGAACTTGTTACTGCTCTGGAGTCCTTAATTTTGATCTGATTTTTGTAAAACTCGGAATATATGCTCCTTAAGATCCCCGACAAATTCAATATTGAATGTGATACATGAATATTAATGAGGTGATCTTGCATCAGACTGGTTGAGCTTGTTACCATTCTGGAAGACCTGTTTTTGATCTGATGTTGATTAGACTTGGAATATGGGTTAATCTCATCAAGCATTTGAATGAGTTTTATAAAGAGCAAGATCCATGCATATTAATGGTGTGATCTCGCATTGCTTGGCTAACCTTGTTACCACTCTGGAGGCAATATTTTGGATCTGATTTTGAAGAAACTTGGTATATAGGCTAATATGATCAAGATCTTGCATGAGTTCAATAATGAGCTAGATGCAGACAAATTAATGAGTTGGTTTTGTATCTGACTATTCCTTTTCGATTTTGAGCAAACTTGGTAAATAGACTTAAATTATCAAGATCTTAGATGGGTACAGTTATGTGGAGGATCAATAAATATGGATGAGGTGATCTTGCATCTCATTGACTGAGCTTGTCAACACTTTAATGACTGTTTCTGATCAAATTGTTTATCAAACTTAGTAAAATAGGCTTATATAATTAATATATCCAATGAGTTTTATTATGATCAAGATCTGCGCATTTTAATGAAATTCAGCACAGTCAGAATAGTTATCAATTCATATGTGATGTAATCAGTTTTGTTTTCTTTTAACATATCTCTCTCTCTCTCTCTCTCTCTCTCTCTCTCTCTCTCTCTCTCTCTCTCTCTCTCTCTCTCTCGGAAAGCAGTGGAAGTAATCCATGATATTGACTATCGAGAATCACAGGTTTGTGGTTACCACCTAGTTATTTCCCTTGCAAAAATATGCAAACCAGATTTTAACAAAATCAATTTTAGAATACAAGATGCATACATTTCAGTAGGACAATTTGTAAAAATTAGCAAAATAGTACGCCTTAGAGTTTGACCTGGTTTGGTTTGGTGTTTTAAGGCACAGCAACATAAGTTAGTTATTTGGTGCCAAGGCAAATGAAATAAAGTGATTTGTCCAAGTATACACCATGCTAGTCAACCCGGGGTGATCATGTGTTTTCGGTTTGAACCTCCACCCTTTCAGTCATGAGTCTGGCATGCTAACCATTGAGCCACTGCAGTATACCGGCGTTCGGTAATCTCGCGGTACTAACGAATTGAACTGTTATAAATTATTAAGAAAGACCCACCTGTCTATAATTCTGTTGTTGTTTTATTCTTTAACATCTGTTTCCAATTTGGCACAAATATATTCTTAGTGCCGTAAAAGATTAGAGTTCATTTTCCGCTTATCAACACGCCAGGTGACAGCCATCATTTTTAAAGGGAGGTTACCATAATGTCGCGGTAAATGAGTATTTGTACCTAAGGTGGCTCAGAAGGGTAATAACACGAATGAAAGGTCAAAAAAGTAACCACAATACTCAAGTCATTGACATGATATATTATTTGTTAGGATGACTGGTGTATGGAGGGCGGTAAGTTCAGTATAACTTCGAATGTTGAATGTTTCATGTTTTAAAAGGCAATTCTGATCATACTGTTACGAAATTTTACCCTTGTTAGTTTTGATGCTAATATAATAGACAAATTTCATAATTATGCAATATTTTCATTTTTATCAGATATGAAAACATATGCACTATGCGATAAAAATGAAATATTACTATTTTTATTTTTAAAATAAAAGCAAAAGAGAATTAAAGTAACATAGTTTTAGGGCTTTAAAGAAGTGTGTAGGATTCAATAGAGTTATGGTCCTTAATTTCTACCGTACTTTCGTTCACCTCACCTAGCGATGCGATAAGCTGTCGTGTGAATCTGATACGTCAGTAACATTCATTGACAAGCAGACGACCATTTTCTGTTAACTGGGAAAATTATTTACTGTTTTTTTGTTTGGTAGAGGTATATTGGTGAAGGAGGGTATACAGGTGGATTTAGTTTTCACTGTTTTTTCTATCTTTTCATTTTTTCTTTCCATCTGACCACAAAACAAAACATTTCTTTCATATTTGGTGTTCAAACTCTTCGATAAGTTCCTTTTTGCGCTTTTGCATGGATTAACAACAAAAAAGTGTCTCGCCATTGTATTTATTACGGAAATATGATTTACCGCGACATAATGGAACCCTCGATAATATGAGAAATGACTATATATCTTGGAGATTAAAATGAATGATTTGCAATTTATGACTGAAAAAAGTATAAAATAGAAATATTGCGAGAAACGGTACAATTCCAGGCTAGTATAAACTACGTGCAATGTTGTAATTAAGGATCAGAAATTCAATACACAATTACATATATTTGTGTGCAAGTAATTGTGTTTTTTAATAATATTGATTTTGCTTCAGTAAGAACATTTTTCTTGTCAAAACCATGTCTAAGTTTATAAATTTGTTTGCACAGAATTATTTGTAAAATCTTTGACACACATGAAATTCATGAATATTGCAAGTTTGGTGTGTTTGGCGAAATAGAGTTTGACAGTTGTTAGTATTGCCATGTTAAAATATCTGAAACATTTGTCATATATTTGTTATCACATGTATCATGTGTTATTTTATTCAGTGCCGTAACTCAGATTTGAAATTTATATCTTGTATTTATACCTTTTAAATAAAAAAATACCCCAATATGCTTTTCTCATGAAACACTTTCAGATTTAACTATGAGTAGTCTAAACCCCAGATGTCATAGTTATCGAGGTCAACATAGTTAACCTTTGCAAATATATACCGTATATGATTAAGTGAACATATGTACAAGAGGGATGTTTTATGTCTCCTCCCAGCACCATTTCGCGATTGATTCCTCAAGCAAAAAGTGAAAGTAAAGTATCATCATGTTAATTATAGGCCCATCTCTCTAGCATGTATAACCTGCGAATTAATGTAACGCATATTAAGTCGTTACAAGATACTTATTCATTCTTCAGAAACAAACTAGTGACTGAAAGTGACTTAGGTGACTAGTTCAACAACTTTCTCTAAGAAAAAGGTCTTCTAAAAGTCAAGAGCTTAGTAAAAGGTGAAGAGGTTAGCGGTTGATAGGATTAATGACATACCAGGAACGAGGGTAGGTAGAGGCTATTGATACATCAACTATTAATTAGGCTGGAATGTAGCAATACATATTTAGGAGTTGAAATGTTTCGAGAGAAAGAAGAGTCAGAGAAGGAGAAAATGTATTCGAAACATTTGAACTCCTAAACCCGCACTTAAAATGTGACATTTTTAATATATCTGCTTGCTATTAATGGTTTTTCATTTACATCACCTGTATTTGTTTTATAAAATAAAAACATAATCTACGACAATTAATTATTATAGAGAATGTGAGGCACTTACTAATGTTAAATAATTTTTCCCCTGTGTGTTTAGGTTTATTGCCACTAAAAAATAAAATGAGTAAATGTATCGTACAAACTATAAAATCCATATCGTGTTAGAAAAGATTTAAATGCATGCCCTTAACAGAACACTTAAAGACTATTTACCGATGATAGCATTATCTAACAGAGCATACCATTTAATGATGACACCAGCTAGGTGGGAAAACGACTGCTTTTGTCTCTTCAACTATGACAAACGCAACCTTTTAAGTATTGCCATAAAGAAAAATCGATTTTAACAAACATATTTTCTTCATAACAATCCTCTGATAAAAAGAGATTACACTAAATATTTAGGTGTAACAATACAATCAGATCTCTGGAATATTGGAAAAGACATTTAAAAGTACAATTATCAAAACACAAAAATAACCGCATATAAAACTCTCAGAACACCGGACGCAAAATACACTAAAAATGTTCGGGACCGCATCAATCTGTCCAAATAAACCAAATCCACACCATCCCAAAAAGAGCAGCACGCTGCATATTAAATACGTATCAGAGTACAACAGACATACACTCAAATCGGATAAGTATTGAACAATGGCGGCTATGTAAATTGCTCACCCATTTTCATAATTTGTGATCAATGCCTTCTATCGCACGTATATACTCCAGAACCGAATGTATCCGCCGACTAATCTTTCAAACTATCCAAATAAGCGAACCTTCACATACATATTCCTTCTTTTCTGGAACAATACCCTAATGCAGCAGTCAGCCAGCAACATCAGTTATGATAAACGTTTGTATACAGAAGTTATATTAATTTGCAACTGAGAGTGTACATAGTTTAAACTGTACTGTAAAATGTATTTTAGAATCACTTGTTCTCACTCTGCTCCAAACCCACACATTATAAGATAGTCCGTTTAGTGAATGCATACAAACACTTGTAATAAGAAGAAGGCTTTATGGTACCATGAAGTAGTATTGTAAATTAGCGCTGACAAAGTTCCTATTACAATAATATAGTGGGGTATTCTCACATATGTGTTTAGTAGATCTCATTAGAGATATGAATAGTTCTGTATATTAGGTGCTTGAGTCCCGTTTCGAGACACCATGGGTGTAATATCAATAAGGTATTTATAATTCTGTACTGACAAATCATACCAAAGTGAAGTAGAAAAAACAACATACAAATGCGAATTTGGGTCTAGTGACTATATCGTCCTTAGTTTGATCAATATATACTAATTGTGATACTAGGCCTTTTTATATAACGCTTTAGCGACAGCTACTTTTGTCATGGTGCGTTTAGACAATACAGAGGAAACAAATAATAATATCCAAACTCGTACTGTATGTTTCACATTACGTTTGGATTGTTTTCTGTTTGATTTTTGTTTAACTTTTACCCCGAACGGCTTTGATCTGAAGTTTAAAACAAGCTGCCTTTCGACACCGTGCGTGTTACAGTATGACAGCAATATTGGGAATTAGATACGGAAAAAATAAGTCCTAAATACATAAAAATTTTTACAGTGCAGCTGACTTTTCTATTGCCGATCCATTTTTAATGTTATTGAATCTCGATAATTAGAGTAGTCAGGTTTCTCTTCGTTCAGAAACGTTTCCTGAATAATTTTACGGATATCGTAGATTGATTCGTTATTGCACAAAACTAAGAAGTGTTTTATTTGTTTGTTTATTTATTTAAAATCATGTATCGTCCTACTATAACTCTAGACAACCATGGCAGCAGTTTAAGGATACTGCAATGAATTGTTGCTCTATTTTCTTATATTTTCTTACTGAAGACCCAACTTTGGAGCTATATCATTCACTTTCTTAGTTGTTATTATCTCTCGTCGCATCGAGCCAGAATGGACAATATTGGAAAAAAAATGTCAGTATTCTTCTTTTAGAAAAAAAAACAAAAAAAAAAAAAAACAAACCCCCCCCCCCAACCTTTACAGAGGGTAGACTACTTACATCCCTAATAGCACCTGTACCTTCCTTGTAAACAGTACTTATACAATCAAACTGGAACGAAATAGTAGGAATGAGGTTCCGCCTGATAAAAACAACTGTTCCGTCTTTGTAAAGACATCGTAGTCTATAAATAGTGGCGTCCCGCCTGATCAAAAGAGAATGATATAAGCAATGTTCTGCTTGTCAAAATCAAAAAACAATAATCAACTCAACATATTTTCAAGACAGATGAGGCATACTTTATTTTGGTTCGAACATATGAGTTTGAATGAATGTTGATATTAATGTGGTCTCTTCTAGTTCCTAAACAAGGAATCAAAAGGGTCATCATCACTTTCCACATATGTTTAAACTATTTACTCTATCACATTTATAGAAACTTTTATGAAATTCAAAGAATGAATGCAATCGTATCATAATATCAGTTAAAAACTATATTACTATGGCTTAGTCTATCCTTCCACGTATACTGTCTAAAAATTGTTTTAAGATTTATACTTATATATTTTTAATGCAATTCATGGCATAAATCTATCTGAGCAATATCATCACGTAGAAACTATTTTGATATTACCTAGCCTATCTAGTCTAAGAAGTAATTATGACTCACAATAATACTTTATTTCAATAAATTTGTTTCAACTGTTCCTAATTGCGACGACATTCCATGGATACGTTTGTTAAACAGCCTATAATGCATATTTTTAAATTGAGTAAGATTCATTGTATCGCTTACCTTAGTGTATATAAAACACCACAGAGGATCACACTGGCCTCATTTGTTTGGTCTGATGTGACCACACAGTGTATCGTAGGCCTGAAAGAAGTATGCTGACCTAAATGACAATTAATGTTTTAATGGTTAACCGGGCATCACTTAGGGTTTGAGTCCAGATAACGTGTTGTTAATTTAGCGCTGAATGTTACCAAACACTTGCAATGCTTGTGTACCTATCAATAAATATTGCAGATTGTATTACAAATTCCTGTGTTTGCAGCATATTTCTACAATTTTCCTTCACCAGATTTGCAAAGCAGATACATTTTGATGGATACTGTCAACAACATAATTAGCACGATATACTGTTTAATCGAAAAGAAATTACGGATAGTTGAAAGACTATTTGCTTTCACACGATTTGTGTCATACACTGTATCCAGTTGCATGAATGCAAATGACAATAACGCTAAATAAAATTGTGGGAGCAAGTTATTTGTTCGTATGCACATGTTCAGGTGATGACCACAACATTTACCAAATTGCATGGCAATACATTAAAAAATGTAAGACAGATGCGTTCAGAAGATTTTCTATTACACCAAATTCGACAACAAGTCTTATAAAATTTGCGAGAGCAAAGTAATGTGTCTATATTCTCATGTTCTAGTGATGCCCACAATATTTAAAAATGTGTCACGTGAATTCGTTAAAAACTGTTATCAAGCATATGCTTTCAAATTAGGCAACGTTTGTCTTTGAAGTAGTATGCCTGAATCTCTCCATTTGTTTGAAGTTACCTTGGCATGTACCAAGTGGGCCTTGATATATTTAGGTCTTTGGCATGCAACGATAGAAATGTCTTGAAATATTTCCTTCAAACTTTTCGAAGCTTTGACTAGTGCCAAGTCTTCAGAATGATGTGTTGTAAGTTTGGGGCATCGCGGTGGAAAGTAACCACGAAGAGGACGCTCTTGTTGGTTTTAGAGTGCTCCTCTATCGAAGTGCGTAGTTTTGCTAATAACATCCTCAATGCACCTTCTTCTGTTTCCTTTCTTCTAAGGTTCCCCATTAATTAGAGGATATGCATTTGGTCTGAACGCATCGGTAGAAAGGAAGATGTTGTAATACTTGTGTGGGGTGGCACCTGGTCAGGAGCATATATTGTTGAGGGGAAGATTTTATTTTACTTGAAGTTGCCTAGGCATTTGCCAGATGGTCCTTGAAAAACTGGAAGAGATATGGGCCAAAGCGATATGATGGATGCTATCAAACACACAATGAGCACGTTAGACAGTTTAATATCAAAGAAATTCCGAGTAATTGAAAGAATAAAACCAAATAGTTTTCGTATGTAACAATTGCAACAAAGTTAGTTGCGTCTGCATTAATAGTTAGTACATGATAACGGGAATAACAAGGGTAAGTACATCAACACAAACAATACGTCCTATTGCACCACCAAACTAACAACGTGGGTTTGTTGATAAAACGAAGCATGCTAACAAGGCACAGGATATGGAGTTTGTTTTTTTCTTTCTTGTTTTCATTTTTTTAAATCATGCCAGGAACAATCTGAAGTATTATCAACTCTTTCTAAACAAGTGCAGGACCCTTTTGTAATTCCTAGCAGATCATGATGTGTTGTTTTCTTGTTTTCTTTGTTTTTTCCGCGGTTAGTTTGGTGGTAGCAATTATTTACTATTTCATCAGAACAAGACAAGAAAAATTGGATAAATCTGAAACTTACTAAACGAAACCAGCACCAATCTTGCTGATCATCAACGTAGAAACACATTTATTTATACATATATACATTTGTAGAGTGGTCTGATGGTGCTTTTCTTCTTCTATCAGTTGCTGATGGAATTAGTGGTGCTCTTTCTCTTCTCTCAGTTGCTGATGGAATTAATGTTTGTTGTAGGAAGTGTTGCCAAATCGTGAGTTGTTAATGTACTATAAAATAGTTATCAACTTTAATCTGATGTTCATCAATTTTTGATCTATATAGGTTTGATGAATACTGTGCCGTTAAGCAATAAGTATTAAAGCAAACAAATGGATCAAGTCCCATTTTTCACTATTTTTACTCTCCTACAAGAGTTTTGTCCAAAACGCACAAGAGACAGTGTAAGAACTAACATCCATTAAACGCTAACATTGTTTATCTATATATATATATATATATATATATATATATATATATATATATATATATATATATATATATAAAAATCAGTTGCATATGTCCCAAAATGTAATGTTTGTGCTTTAATCAATTTTACCTCCCTATTTGAAAGATATTCGGATCAATTTTGACTTTTCCGAATCAGCTATAAATCTCAGCTTACTGAAACAATCGAAGAAGGCAAGGCCTGCAAGATTTGAAGAAAACAAAAATAAACAAAAAAGCTGAAACATATTGATATTACTTTTGTGTCTTTGGTGCGATACATCGTTTTCACATAATATTGCTCATGGGGAAATATTGGATCCAAAACTTAATTTGAATCCGATGTGTCTTTCATGATTGCAGCGTCCGATAGCAGGTTACATTTTTATCATGTAGGACACCAACATGACTAAAGTAGTAGCAATTTATCTTACTATTAAGGTCTTGTTGGTCATCTTGGTCACTCTTTTGTCGACAACCTATATTTTTTTAGAAGCTTGATTGTTTGCCGCAGTAAATATTAAACAGTTAATACCTAATATGCTGTATCAAACTTAGAAATTGGGAGCTAAGTGCAATGCTCGAGGGCACGGTAAGTTTATGTCAAGCAATGAATAAAGTATGTGGGTAGTGGGCACTCGACACTGTTACAAAAAGGGCTTTGTCACCACACTCCCATCCGTCGTGCTTGACAAAAATGTTTTCACAGTTCATAAATATTTTTAAAAAATGTGAGGAATCTGTAAATCAATGTTTCATGTAAAACTATACATTTTGATTCAAACAACTGTTTACGGATCTCGTTTCAAAGTTTGCCAACCATTTGAGTGAGTTTTAAATCTGAGTAGGTAAGCAATAGACAGAGTTGGAAACATTATTCCAATTATTTAAAAATGAAGATTCAACAACTGCAAAAGAAAAAAAACAATACTAGGTAAGTGTGTGTAAAATGCATTTCAACCTAGGTTATCTTCTCTCGCTGTCTACTTATATATCCCCCTCCCCCCAAGACTTATGTGTTCACAGCTTTTAATAGCAATTGTTGATTCATATATTCATTCATTTATGTTACTATATACTGACTATGTGTTTGCTTGCATACGTCGAATCAATAAAATTATGTTATGTTATGTTCTGTTCTGTTCATCACATGGCGAGAAACATTCAAGTTTGTATGATCCAGTGCATGTATTCATGTCGGATACTGATTTATTCACGAATAAAAAATAATTTAAATGTGCAACGAGGTCAGTTCGAATGCACGAATGTTTAATGCATATTACTGTATTCACACTCCAACGTGTCTCATGCAGTAAACGGCTCAGTTATTGTATTTTCAGCTGGTATGGAAATTTATCGAACTATGTGATGTTGTGTAACCTGGATACTGATATCAATGGTGACGTTGGCTGTGAGGGGTCAAAGGTTCTGGACCAACGTCTCTGAGGGATAGGGATATTCTTGACAAATTCTTCAGCAGGCTGGGAAGAGCAGACCACACGAACTTCGATAACAAGCTATGGATCGGAAATATCTCGTGATCATCGCCTACACATATATTAGGCCATGAACCTAAAAGCCACTTTCATTAAATGCCGATCAAACTAGTGCACAGTCATAGTTGCTGATGTACAATACATTAATCCCATTTCTTGATAGTTCCATATTTTGATCATATTATTAACTTAGTACATTGATCATATTTATTGATAGATCCTCACATTGATTATATATGTTCGTGAATCCATACATCTGTTGAGAAAACATTCATTTATTATGCCCGTTGAAAAACGATATAATTTTTCATTATTTGTTTAAATCCATGCTTTGATCGCATTTATTGACGAGAGATACCATCTTGTTATATTCGTTGCTGGACGTTTTGTGGATGAGTAAAATAGACTTTCTGTCTATATATATATATATCGTTATATTGTTGTGTCTATTGTTATATCGTGCATTTATAAATGCATACCTAAGTGCACCTGTTTTGCTACATGATCCTTAAATATATCCTGTCTTAGTCTCCCCATCATATTAACATTCACATTTTCGTACAGGAGAGACATGCATTATACTAAATTGAAAAGCCTGTTGTACAAAATGTACCTTTTATTAAAATATTCCCAGTTGCATGTGGCACAAGTTGAGTAATGTTATGATAGAAAATATAATTGAGTTCCTTCTTAAAATGAGAAAAAATTGGAAGTTCTGTAATAATTCTACATCTCTAAATATATTGTTTCAGTGCCAACTAGATAACGTTATAATATTATATGGATATTATTCATTCACGCAAATTAAAATAGTCAGCAATATAAGAAAAGGAAGCTACCACGATATTTTAACTTTGAATTATATGGTAAAATATTCTTACCCATTTACGTTTAGTCGATTCTAATAAACGTTTAGAATTTTACTTTTAATTTGCATCATATTGCCAAGATTGTACTTACTTACCTTTAAGCTACTATTCACGCATACATACCTATGAATCTTTGAAAACGTTTGAATTCACAATTTTTACTCCTTCTTGTTTGTAATCTTGAATGATGACATTTTATAATTTGGCAACAAAGATAAGGTCGATTTGCGAAATTTAGTTTTATTATGAATCTCAATCCAGACCTACGACTCGCGTATAATTTATTTACGGCAGCAACAATAGACAATGATCGTACATTTTTACTCCGTTACATAGAAACATAATACAAACTTGTTTGCTATAAACTCATTTATTTAAACAAAATAATGTTGACATGGATTGGGACAATTCAGTATAACGTGTGAACAATCGTAGCGGCAAATGAACATATCCTGCAAGCATAGAAAACAGACAAGCAAAAAATCAGCTTAAGTCTTCAAGACCCATTTCCTTATGTTGAAGCCGTTAACTGACGGTTGTTATATCTAGTAAACTCTTTCACATCAAGTATATAACCGTCGTTATGTTTAACCAACTAAACAGAATTATTTTGACAGAGCTGTATATCTTGTGTTAGTGTATTTAATCGTTGAATTCTTTAATCTAGACTGTAGTCGAAGCTTGTACGGAAGTACTAATTGATTTCACACCTGTTCTAAAATATAATTTCTCTGCGACATTCAATCATTCCAAGAGGTGTTCGTTCAAACATAGAAATATGCTAAGTACGTATGTTCGCCATTATATTTATGTATATGTGACCAACGGATTCATTGAACTTAATCAACTTGTTTTCTATACTCGTCTAGTATTGTTTATGCTCTGAGTTAGACCTTACTACCGCTTACAGATCGGAACGATGGCAAGGTCATGTGAATCAAAACTTAAATCAAATTATGCCAAAGGCTTACATCCGCAATTTCTTCTTCTGTTTCTTCTTCATCATCATCGTCTTCTTCTTCTTCTTCTTCTTTATATTAGTATTATTAGTATTGCTAGTAGCAGGAGTGGTAGTAGTAATATTATTGAAATATGTGACAATACCACATACACGAAGAATACCATGACTTTTAAAGTGCTAATATAAAGCAGTTTGCTATATACAGTACTGTTTGTGTATACAATGTATGCCTTTTTTCTCTTGGTTTTGAAGCAATAATAAGATTATCAAACAGATTATTTGTAAATATTAAAAATGACTGAAACCTTATCTCTCCTCTCTTTTACTCTCAGTCTGCGTTTTTTTCTCAGTCAGCATTTCAGCATTACTTCAATAGACCCATATCTCTCTGCCTCTCTCTCTCTCTCCCCTCCTCTCTCTCTCTCTCTCTCTCTTTTCTCTATCTATTTTACTTTTTCTTTGGATCTGTGGTTGTAAAAATGACAGACTAAACGAGCAACAGAGAAACAGATAGATTGATACAACAATCTTATTGTAAACCACCTGCACCCTATCCCCGTCACCATATTGGTTGATTAGCATGTTAGTGTTACCCTATGGTGGTAGAACTGGCACACAACCCGACCAACACAGAGAGAGAGAGAGAGAGAGAGAGAGAGAGAGAGAGAGAGAGAGAGAGAGAGAGAGAGAGAGAGAGAGATGGTAAAAACAATGTTATGATCAGTATCAATAGTAAATAAAGCAAAGTAATGTCTTAGATCATTTTATAAATAACTTTAAATGCTTGAATTACCTCTAGTGGGTTCGTCATTTTGCTTCGACTATGCCTCACTTGTTTCGATGTACTCGCCAGTCACCGAATGGCCGCACATTTACTGCTCAGGACTCTAACTATGCCATGTTTGTTGTGCTCTACTTTCTGGATTTAAATCAACCTTCACGTTTAAATCCTACGCATCTCCTTTGTTTATTTAATCCATGCGAATAAAAAAAAAATGCTCAATAAAGAAGCAAATGAACAATTTTGAAAATGATTGTGAATAGCTACCATGCTTGTAGAACTACATCTTTTCAGCGGACAGGCCGGGATGGGATGTGAAGAGTTAACTCTTCCCTCAATATACAGTTTCCTGTAAAGAATCTTAAATTCCGTTGGAACATAAGTATGTCTGTTTATATGTGGTATAAGTAAAATATATGTGTAGAACGTACACTGTATCATTGATACACCACTTGTTGTATAATTTGTTTATTAAAAGGAAAATCGGCAAGCCTGGTTTACTTTTAGTGAAACATTGATACAATTCATGGTATATCAAAAATATAGCGCACATAATATGTATGTATGTATATATATATATATATATATATATATATATATATATATATATATATATATATAAATGGTAAAGATAAATCTGACCGATGTAAATTTGTGTTATACTGTAGTGAATCATACAAAGAACATAACATGTATTTAATAGTTGGAATTACGTTGTATTGATCACCAGTCATGGATTTAAAACATAGTTAGAGGGTGGGGATCTGACTAGGATCAAAGCAAAAGCCGTGGATTAGGCAATGTCTTATGGTTTCATGCATCAATGTAACTTCATTGGCAGAAATCATTATCCAGCATGATGTTGCCAATTCCAATAAGAAAAATTTAGGTCAAAAATGTAATAGTATTAATGGTGAGAAAAAATAATTATTTAATGTTGTACATCACAATTGCGCATTTATTGTTGACGCCACTATTGAAATGGCAGTAAGGGCCTTTTTGATATTGCTCATGACTGTTGGTATGTCCCTATATACTTATGTCTGTATATCAATATTCGAATCTAGAATCGATTTTAGCAAGAGGGCACAAAAATATCACTTTCACGATACTTTTTGAAGAGTAATAACATATCTTTTAAACTCATCCTGGGACAAATGTGTTTGATGCTCATCAACGCTTTCTTTGTGAATACGTCAGTGATTTTCTTCATGGTGATATAGCAGTTGAAAAAAGCAATTCCATTTCTGCACTTATCATTAACCGATCGCACAACTGTTTCTAAAGTAATCTTGTCGTACTGCAGACACATATTTTCGTAGTCTTGGTTTCCTCCTTTTATAACTTCGGTTGCATTTGGAAGTGCAATGCTAAATATGAAGTCCTGAGAAAAAAGTGAATCCATACAGCAGACAATGATCTGTTAGTATACGAAATCAAGTGATATTTTCAACAAATTACCATACACCACAATTTGTGTAAGTTCATTACAAGTATTTTGCGCATTATTATCACAGATTGGTAGTTTTCTAAATTTTTCATTAATTATATGTTTTACAGTCATATGTGTTCTAACAATAAATAGGTAATCTGAAATCTTTGTATGACATGAAATGTTATAGTCGTATAAGCTGAAACCATAATTGCTTCCGTATTATATGGTGATTTATTTTAAAAGAATTCTACCCAAATTGGTGACCACTGCATTTTTAGCATCTCATTTCACAGTGATATCAGACGAGACTAAGAAATTACCGAGAACAAGGGATATGCATGCGGTAAGACTGGTTATTTATATATGTAAAGTTTGATTGGGATTAATGTTGATTTTTGTAGATTGTAGACAATAATGTGTTGGATTTAAGCATATAACTCTGTCCGGTCTCTTTTACTGCTTGATAGGAGTTATATATATATATATATATATATATATATATATATATATATATATATATATATAAAACGTTCGATGAAATCGGTCTTTTTAAAGAAATGTCGTACACCTTCACTGTAGCTCTTGTACAAAGTAATAACGTCAGAAACTTTGTTTGAAAACTTTGAAGCACCATACTCACTAGCACTTATCACATGGGTATGAATATGTATTCGTATTTTACGTGATCATTTAAAGGTTTACATAAACTATTTGTTTTAGGTTGTCTTTGTTATTCAAGTTTTGTTTTCCGGTCTGAATCGTCTTTGTGTTTTAATCATGTATGTTATCATGACTATGAGTAGTTTAGTTAAGATTCCATTTTTGTTTATGTTGAATTTATGAGCAACACATATTATAATTGTTGCCAATTTGTATCGTACATTTTATCTGATCAGCTACTTTGCTTTACAATACAATTGGTTAAAGATTTTTTTTTCCACGTATGCACGTGAGATTTTTTACATTGAAACGTACATCTATAATAAGTCCTAGAGCTGATTACTATTGTGCACAATACTGAGTTGTTTCAAATAACATATAAATCTGAATAGCCCATTGTGTGTAATGTGTAATCAGCAAAGCGTGATGAAGCGTAGTTATATCAATGCCGGAAACACATGAATGTAGGCTATTTTCAGCTTTAAAAATACGCAACAAATGTTTTTGTGTCTTCAGTTACAACTAGGATACATCCAGGTGACCTTGCTATTGTTTTAAAAGTCTAATTTCCCCCTTTTGATATGCATTTAGTTCGATACTATAGGAATACTCCCCATTCAAGTTCCAAGTGAAAGTCGCAATGCAATACACTTTCCTCGATTATTTTTTTAAAATTCATTTTCTCTTCTATTATTCTAACTATTTCAAGCAACACAATATTATATACGCCAGTTTTCATTTTCCATTAAGTGTTTAATGGATCTATGCGTTTCTTTATTATTGTTTGAACTGTATCGTTTATTGTGCTTAATACTAGAGCCATTTTGTCCAACTGAGCTTTAATTGCATCTATTGCTATTGTATACATTTGCTCAAATCAGTTCGATGTCTTTTTTTTTAAGTTTCATTCTTTCGTTTATTTCGTCCATACCACCTTGCACCAAACTGATATTATTGACAACTTCCCGATCAAGATGCTTTTATGTCTGTTTTAGATAATACAACCTCTATGTGTAATGTATTGTTCAATACTTAAAATTAAACATCTCTTATCAGTTTAAACTGACTGCACAAAATTGTAATACATGAATGGTAGTGATTGATATGATTGTAATTGTATTCGAATTAATTTTGTATTTTTTATCTATTTTAAATCATTATTTTCTGCAACTCTGACAAAATATTAACTGTTATCTTGTCGATCAGGTCAGTAACTTTTGTATTTAATTCCTTCATTACCTTTTAAACGTCTTGATTTCAGACTTCTTGTCTCTCTGAAACTGTTACAGTTGAAATTGTAAACTAATTTGTTCTTCAGAGATAATTCTCTATTTGCAAAAGATTACTAATAAAGGATCCATTCACTCCTTATAGTTTCTTCAATTGGTTATAAATTTGGTTGGGCCTTAAGTAAAGTATATGTTCTTTCTTCCACAACTTTCAAAGCTTTTATAGGAGTAAATCAAAACCGAATCTCTGTATTAACAATTCATATGCATCTAAAATCTTTTTTAATTTTTTTTATCATGAATCGACTGTTCTAGCTCTGAAATGTTGTCAGCTCTTTTACCCGTACTATGTTCGACGAATTTTAACCTTTTGTCAACGGGCCATTTGTAAACCTCAATAGCTTTTTCGAAAGCATGTCATAGGCAACAGTAAGAGCAGAGCGTAATGTTGCATGTTAAGTTGTGCTGATAATGTGTTGATGTCTTCTTATTCAACTAGCAAAAACGTAGTCAATGCATATTTGATTTTACATTGTCTGTCTTAACAGTTTTATTAGGTAAAAGTCCATGTGATATCAGGTAATAGATTGTGAACTTTCGAAGTGAAAGTATGAATGCTCAGCTTCCCATTTTATTCCATGTCTATCGCTCATGGTCAACCTATTGATATATTAAACAGCATATTTTAAAGCATCTAGTATGTTATTGTGAGACCATATTTAAGTGCTGCATGTTAAATAGAGCTTATAACGTCTATTGTTTCGCTCGACATTTTTTTATTTATCTAGCGAAACATTATTAAACGTTTGCACGTACGTAAAGTTATTTTGAATCATTACTTCTTTGAATAGTTATGCATCGTATATAATCTGTAGATGTGCTTTAATTGTTTGTTCATTCCTAAATTCAACAGCTTTTACAACTGTATCTAAAAGACTCTGTAAAGAAATAACTTTACTATTTGACAGATGAAAATGATACATAAAGAGCTATAGCACAACCTATCAAATAACATAGTATGCTATTTAAGTTTGTGTCCGTTCCTTCGCGTTCTGTAATGTCAGCATCTTCTGATGTTCTTTTCAAAGTCTACGTCTTTGGATTCTTCTTGTTTCTTCTGTATAAGTTCAGCTATGAATTTTTATTTAAAATAAATGTGAACGTTTTTCATGTTCTCATCCTATTTCAACTCTGCCTGGATCCTTTTCCCTTTGCCAGATTATCAATGTTATAATTGCACATTTTCTGAAATGATCTGGATCAAAGTTATGCAAAAAATATTAAAATATTCTACATAGTAAATAACTGACCCTGGACATTAACCCCTTTTTGATTAGCTAGGGCACGTTCAATCTCAGACAATGCCCATTAGTTCAATAAAACTATAAGGGGAATTGCAGGCTAAATAAATATAATCCTCATTTGAGTCGATTTTAACACTAATGGATACTGATTCAAAATGATTGTTCTACATGTTGTAGCTCTTGTTTTGGCCGCTAGCCCCATCTATCCGAATTGGAGCCTATTTAAACTATTAATTGTATTTTGTTTTAGCTTTCCTCCATAATTCACGTTGGTCTAAACTTTAATATTTTTAATAGCAGAGGTACCCCAGTTTCGCGTATGTATATTGTAGACAATTTCTACAAGTGCTGTCAATTGTATAAATACTAGTCTAAATGCCACCTGTCCCTTGAAACTGCTAGATAGTGATTTGCACGCTGTATATGTCAACCAATCACATGTTAGTACACATTCATGTTTAATTTAGGGTAGTCTTACCTCTACCTCACAGTAGCTCCTTCTGTTCTTTCGATGAAGTTCATTTCTTGACCATCGTGTTTGGATTACTTTAGAGTTCTGTTTGCATATAGATGATCTACATGTTTATGTTTTCTTTAAATTATTTTGCAGTGTCTTGGTTATTTCATATTCTGTTTTTATTAGCCTGTTTGATCGTTTAGCCTTTGACTGTGTCATTCCTACTTTGTTTGTTTCATTAGACATTTGTATTGTATCAACATTTGCTTTTATGTGGTGTTTCATTTTTTCATTTCGCTATATTCACTTTCATTTGACATTTGTTTGCTTCACATGAGTTGTGGCTGATTAATTTAATGTTAATTTCTGACCGGTCTAATGGGCTATAAGATAGTTAGGTAACGTTTGATCTATTGCTTATGCATTAAGAAACGAGTGAGCTACAAGTGTTTGACTCTTTAAGAGATGATGACAAGATAAAGATGATGAAGGATATACATACTTTTTGTACGGAGGCTTATTGCATTGTGCACAAAGATAAAATAATGTAAACAAAAAGTACATCGAGTCCATTTTTTTATGTAAACAGAAAAACAATGTGCCTTTATATATGCAACGCCATATGTACAAAGTGGTGCAAAGTTTTTCGTAACGTGCATTCACGAATGTCTATGTCTCTTAGAGCGCATGTACGGTAACTTCTGCATACATGCCCTTTTTCGTGCTTGTCATGTTATAATTTTTGTATTTTTTTTTGTTTTTGTTTTTGTTTTTTACTTTTCGTGATTATAGCTTTCCGATGTTCCAAATTTCCGAGGATAAGTATTAAACTCGTGTGCAGAACTAAGCCATGCTTGACATATCTTATACGACCTAAACCAGTGACTTGTTGCAAATCTTTATAACGATTCCTACACAATGCCAAATTTTAAATGCTAGACTATCATTTGAGTCATTACTCTCTCCACCAACCATAAACTCTAGTCTCTAATGCCAATGGCCCAGTTTGTAACAAATGAATTACAAACATTGTATATATATATATATATATATATATATATATATATATATATATATATATATAAAGGTTGGGGGTGGTGATGAATGGATTGTCTCAACCTTTAAACTTTAACCCCGCATCCAGGTTGACAGAGTTACACATGTATACCTCTCTTGCACACACATAGTTAGAATATAGACACCGAATTATGTAGTAGCTGGTAAGTTTTAATTAGTATTCCTTAAGTTGAGGAGAAAGACTTATGGACAGATGGCTGAAGAAACAGATAAACTCATTAGAGATGCAAGGTAGTTAGGTAATGATAATAATAATAATAATAATAGTGATAATAATACTGATAATAATGATAATAATAATAATAATAATAATAATAATAATAATAATAAGAAGAAGAATAGTAATAATGCTAATAATAATGATGATGATAATAATAATAATATTTATCATCATAATAATAACCATGCTTCTAAATATGGTTGCTCGCCAAAGAAAATGCCAATGCTTTTTAATATACTGCCAATTTTGAAATAGTGGTTTGATATAATATTTAACTATACTACTATTTTTTTGACAATCATTCAGGTGTTATGACTTAATCTATGTCATTTAATGTATTTAATATGAGTGTCTTTATTACTCAAATATAAAAGGAACATTATGTCACTGTGATTGAATTTAAACGTACTACAAAGTGTACCCTCCACCAGGACTTCCACAGCAGGAACCCAAATATAATGCCACTCTTGTACTTTGTTGCCATATGTTGGCACATGAAGTACCGTTACATTTCCATTAACTGGACCCACTACAACCCAGTCATCTTATGCAGCCTAGTCACAAAATCCGACGCGTGGGTTCGGGGATGAACAGTTTCAGAGACTGACGGTGGCAAAGTGCCATTCTCGCATTATTTTTTCGCTTAACGCAGCTGGTTTTTAGTACAGCACAGAATCCTCCCTTCCACTGATTAAGTTTCAATAGCCATTCACTCTTTTAATCAAATAAACCATCACTTCTAGCAAGGTCATACATTTCTAATAACCTACTCTTTCGGCTAATTATTCGTAACATTTGTACTCATGAAATGTTTTTAAAACTCATTCTTAGACGGAAAGAGAACAATACCTTTATGTGGATCGCCTAAACGAGCACGTGTCAATCAAGTACATATTCACATCGTTTTTTTTTTTTGCTGGCGGGGGGGGGGGGGGTTCTAAAAGAATTACGGCAAGTATAAAATGGTAGGCATGAATTTATGTCTGCAATTCAGTCTTGTGAAAAATAAACAATCACTGTGTGAAGATGCTACACAAAAGAAACGTGTGTACGGCGCAGTGAAAAATCATGTTTATTATTCAACTGAGTCACGTTTTCCGTGAGGACATAAGTTCGTGTCAAAGATTTACAATATTACAGCATATAAAGTCAATATATTAATAAATGTATGGTTAACTAATTGAATCAAATGAGTAATTATCTACTAACAATCAGATAACAATAAAATGTTCTCAGCTACAGTTAACATTTCATTCCAAATTTGATTCCGAATGATGTCACTGTCTATAATAGTTTAAACAATACGATGCTTTATTTGTTTTCTAAAATAATTTTGATAAAGATGCACAAGCCAATTACATATTGACGTGTGAGTGCAATATTTATAAATGCATGCCTATAGTTGTGACTATACGAATATTCACTGTATCATGTAATAGATAATAATGTATTCAACTTAACATTTTCCCCAAATGTTCCCATGCAAATCTTCAGGAATTCCAATTTCAATTTACTACCCGACTGATGGTTCTGGAAGTAGGCCCAGAATTTTTTGTTAAGCTGATGGGCATGTTTGCCCACAAAAAGCAGTCTGAAACATTGAATGTTTAATAGACCTGATGTACCCTACTGTGTCTCGCAAGAGGAGGCTAATGGCAGTGGACATGAGCTACAGTTAATCTTCACTAAACACCGAGTTATAACCCTGTTAGTTTATGGAGACTGGCCACATGTTCATTTGAAGGCTTGGGAATGTAAAATAAGTTTAATTCAACCTCCACCATATCGCTAGACACGACTAATGGAGACAAATCTTCTGCCCTAGAATGTCCCTCATGATGATGCTTCAGCTGTAAAGTTCTTACATTAATATTAAATTTGTATTTTAGCCTTTATCGTCCTTTTGTGTCGCTTCCTGCGGATACCTGATATTGCCCACTACTATGTAAATAGGGTTGTGCTGATGTGCCGTCACACCCTGTACAACCATGCGTACGGTACATATTTGGGACCCAATACAATCCACTATAATATTATTTAATCTTTGTATAATCTCCGTATATCGACCACAATTGTTGGTCATGAAGTTTCTATGTTCTATGTAGTTTTCTTATTTGCAGCCGAATTACAAATAAGTTTTGCAAACAACAGCATTGCATAAATCTAGTTTACAATACTATTACATTGGTTGTTACATTATTGCATTGACCGAGCTTTCTACTTTTGCATGTAACCCGGCAACTTCAAAAGATAAAGATAAAGTTGCCCCTATTTACCACATTCCCGCTCAGCTTCGTGAAATTTGACCCTGAGGTTGCGATGGATCTAAACGTGAAGACTAACTCAAAATTATACCGATGAGTGAGGATACATATTCTTTATTTAAGAGTGCAACTCAGTGGTAAGTAAAAATAGATATTCATTTCTTAAATCTAGCATCTTGACATTATTAAACAGGGTCAGAAAAAATGTGAATACATCTTACAACCGGAACAAATATTATCCATATTAAACAGGTTCCCTTAAGAGCAATGAATATGTTCTCCTTTGGGACAATTTGTGTAATATTGATCTAAACCATTATGTAGCAATTTAACCTAATTTGCTTAAAAGATTAATAGCCAATTCCGTCGGACACATATAAGATTTATGATGATATATATAATTATTATTTCATATCATTGATTAGCATCTAATATACAAACAATTTAGAAACAGATACAATTCTGAGAAGTGGATAAATGATAATATTTTACCATCCCTTCATAACAGGAATTTCCTATATCAGACAGCATGATAAAGTAAATGTAAAGATAATTAGGTTACTAATAGGACTATTAGACACAAGATTATTGTTAATATTAAAGACGGAACAAGAGATTAATTAGATGAAACTGTTACAAATCCATCAATAAATATGAAAAAAGAAATAGAAAGATGTTCTACTCTCACTGGTTGTTTGAACCGTTGTTCTTGTAAAAGACTAGAGATGAGAAAAGAGATTATTTTTACATGAAGCTGTTCTACGGTAATCAAATACACCAAAAGAAATGTGGGGAAAAAATTTAAACATTTTCTGCTCTCATTGAATTTACGATAATATACTAACATTCTTAATGTTTATTTATTCTGTTGTGCTGGGTTAGATATTGCTAAGAACTCTGATTCATCACTTCCAGATATTGAACATATGTCAAATAAAACTTTATTTCAGATATCAAATATTACTGATGATGCTGTTAGGAAAAAAAAATATAAATATGTCCCAATGAAAGGCTATTGATTTTGATGACTTATTGGCTTGCTTGTTAATCTCTTAACAATGTCATTATATTGCATTTTGAACCAATGACTTACATATTTAATATGTCCGTAGGCACAAACACCTTTCCAGACATTTGAAAAAGGCTTTAGTTATCCCCTTTTTAAGACAGAAGGGAATAGACCCGCATCTGTACTACCTATGGTCCGCAAATGTCTACAATTTTTCAATAATTTTATGACTTTTTATTAAACAAATTTATTTGATTACCCCATGTCAATCAGGCTTCTGTCCAAATCATACCTGCACGGCAGCACTCACTGGTTTGATTGATAGCTGCTTTTAACAAAAGTGATGAATGTAATTGACTGGATGTTGATCATAAAGTTTTAATCCATATATTATCGTCATATAATGCGATAAAACACTCATTTCAATGGTTTGTTATGCGGTCCTAATAGCAGAGAGCAAGTTGTGAGTTGAAGAGATTCTGACTCGGATTTGAAGTAAACTTCCATTGCAGTACCACAGAGATCAATCCTAGGTCCTCTCCTCTTCGTATTGTATATAATGCTTTTCCAAACACTCTTCAGTGTATATACATTCAGATGAAGCATCGAAATATATTTATGATAAACAAAAAATAGTTATGATAAACAAAAAGTACCGCTCTCTTAAGTCACTGATATTTGTATGACCAGCCTATGAAAGTGATGTGCATTGGGGGTTGAGGTGTTATGCTTAATGGTGAGCTTAATCTTCTAAAATGGCTAGAGGTATTTGATCACTTGAAACACGAAATTTATGTTTTCATTTACATAGTGTCGACGAAGAGCGGTAAATTATTTTTAGTGCATGCCAACGATATACAGAACGTTCGCAAATATCATCGATCATTCGTCTAATGAAACTTGATGTCTCGCAAGGAAAAACTGCAACAAATGCTTCTTTTGTTAGATGATGTATGCAAAACCAATAAGAAAATAGAAACAGATTAAGACGTCTGTACATATGAAATATATAGCGTGTACTGTTAGAGATCATCTCAAAAATTTGAATCGCAGTAATACGCGAGAACAAAAACAATAGTGTGTGATATCATCTAAATGCTTTGCATGTTGTCACTTGCTCTTTTTTCGCCTATGCAAAGGGAGTGTTTCTTTGTTGCGTTGAATAATAATTTACCCAATGAATAGTGTACATATATTAAAATCATGAATTTATGTTTGTAAGATGTATTTTCATTTGTTATCTTGAATTTTTTTGTTTTGAAATTTGTTATATTTGCTGAAATACTATACGGAAAGTTTTCTTTTCAACTGGATGGCTGTGTAATTGTAAGACGTTGTTGAACAGAATCAACATGGTCTCTTGGACAGTGAGGGAACATTTTACCGAAACTTCACTATGACTGTGTCTACTTCCTAATTACCCTTTGCCTTGATTTATTATGACATTTTATTTTTTTCTAATTAATTATTATTTAGATTGCCATTAAAATAATCTACTTATTTGAGTTTGAGATTGCACCAGCTAATCTTTAATTAAAAAGAATGCACGCATTAACGGACAAGCAAAACAAGTGTAGGTGCAGATAACGGAGTAAGTGAGAGAAAAGCACAATAATGAACGATCGAACGAACAAACACAAACCAACGAATGTACAAAAAGAGAGACATAAGAGGGTTACCAAATATATGAATTTGCAAAAGAATGCGAATCAAAAATTGGATACATAAATTAACATTACAAGGGTGTACAATTATAAGATAAATAAAAAAACATACTCCATTTATTAACAACATGATGCTTCATTTTGCAAATGGGCATTTCTGCAATAGTGAAACCAGGAAAGGAATTACATTTGCTAGGTGTAATGAACGGATGCAATTCTTGAATGGGATTTTAGTTGTGTGTTTTTAGTAATCCTATCAATAAAGCAATTATCTTAGCACACAACATACATTTTCAATACAGCTGACAAGGTTACCCCTAGTTAGAAGACTTAGGGACAATACAACAAGTCTTTATTAAATCTGCTACAGTTTGTGTTGTGTTTGTCCTTCTGTATTCTTTATAAGCAATGACATAAGCAAAGCCAAGTAATTAAAACTAGATCTTTTACAATTTTCGGGTAAGATTTTTCTTTTCACTCACCAACTTATCTACATCAACATCTATTTCTTCAAATGTGTCTTTGTAAGTTTCTTTTAACTCTAAGACTGACTGGTGAAATCACAAACTGAATCAATTACAATAATAATGGTAGTCCAAATAATATTTATTCAGAAAGTATTCGTAAGGAAAATATGATGGCACGAGGCTATAATGAAATTGATACAGCCGTAGTGGTAATATTGCTGAAAATTATGTCTGTTTTGTTTTGTTTTTGTTCATGGGCAATGTATAGTGTGAGAAACAGAAGATCTCAAACGGACTTCTTAAGTAATGTTGGCTCTCTCTCTCTCTCTCTCTCCACACAATCAGACACTGTCTACCTTGGTCATCCACAGTCATTTACTTCATTTTGATAAAAATAGGTTATTTACCGTATAAAATGACTCTTTTTGAAAGAGATCAAGTCAATCTATCATTTTCTTTACATATTTGCAGGTTAGAAATGAAATTTCTCACAACTGCTTTCACCATTGATCAAATCTATATTCATTTGCAAGTCTATTTGATAAGAAAGAAACATTTGTGTATGAAACAAGTATTGATTCATCTATTTCATTATAATGTATATCATTCACACATGATTAATTGACTGTGACATTACTCCCTCAAATCCTATTACCGAGTGTTCATGTCTTCTTCATCGAAGAATAGTCAGTGGAAATAACAACGTGAAAGTCCAATATTTCGTCCCGCTTTATTTGTGTTAGAATCCTTAAAGGTGCTTGAGTCAATATACAATTGTCAACTCTTGATTATATGTGTTTGCCATGTTTGCTTCTTCAGTATTGTTCTTTCTCTAAAAGTATCATGGTTTTCTCCATGCACTCATATTTGCAATGAATCATCAAAATCATTTACATGTATCTATTCAAAGACATTTTGCCAGTCCTGACTGTGTAGTAGAAGTAGTAGTAGTAGTAGTACCATGTAACAACGAGTTGCCATCGGCGATCTCCAGCAAAACACTCTTCTTTTAATTTTAATATTTCATTGTGCCTGGCAGACAGTTGGGTACAATTAGATATGACTAATCGGAAAGGTAATTATTGTCTCTGGTCTTCTTATTTTTTTTAGTGGTCAGTGTACATTTAACGTTTTGTACTATTGCCTGTGCTCACTGTAAACGAACTTTTTTCCCCAAACATTTCAGCCTTCTAGAGAACATTACAATACAAATTAATTTGAAGATATGTTAATTTTTAAAGACGTGCGGAGTAATACACTACCCATTGACGATTGCTCAGCTATATATATATGGTAACGTGTACGAGGTACGGACACTGTTTTGGTGCATCAGGATGCGTCTAAAATAAGTCTAGTTAGATGGGGGATTTGTGTATGTCTTTTATAATGGCTGCGTTGCACAAGTGTGTGTGTGTCACCAATAGTTCTTTAAATAATTGTCCAAATAGACAGAAATATAATTAGTACAATAGGTAAGAATTATGTGTAGGGTGTCTGAGTACTAAAGTGCATGGTAACAGTAACGAAAACTTAAATATGTATTGCAATTTAACCCAGCAGTTTCAATTATGTATTATTGCTATTATGTTCCAACATACCCAGCAAGTTAAATTTCATGACAGGTACGAGTTCAACAACACAATACTCTTAAACGTCAACACCAATGACATTTTTAAATATAGGACGTATACCGCAGGTGTAGTCTGAATTTTATGAATTTCTGAAAGCCAACACCAATTATACCAAAATAACTAACATTGTTTATCTTATTTGTTTCAACAGTACTGAACTAGAAGGACTGGGTTCAAAAGTAGTATAATTTACTAGATGACAATGACGTCAAGAGAAGTCAGTCATCTGCGTTCTTCTTAGGTTCTGCCTATAACATATTGTTTCCATTTTCTCTAAAGCGTCAGAAGTCAAATAAATTTCCTTTCCTTGTGGTTTGCGCATTCATATATACCGGTTGCTAAAGTATACAAAACATCACCCCGCCCAGCATACTAATCGTATACCACAAATCCGTTCAGGAAACTGTCTTACCGCGGGTTCAACGAGCTTTCAACAATCTGAGTGGAGTAAGCATTTCCTATGGGCACTCTTAGATAATATATAATTCATACCATCATTCATTGCTAACATTTATTATGAATTATATTTATATAACACTAACTTTGAACTCGGTCCTTCCAGTTCAGTACTATTACAACAACAGTGTATATTGAACAAGGAAACAGATGAAGAAACATATGTTGATGCAGATAAGCTGGTGAGTAAAAGTGTAGGCTTATAAATGAATAAATGAATGAATAAATAAACGAACGAGCAACAAATGAATGTACAAAAAGAACATTCTCACCTGAGAATTGTTAAAGATCTAATTTCAGTTACGTTGTTCAGCTTGTGTCATTGCTTATGAATAACATACAAGGACAAAAGCAACACACGGTGCAGCAGATTAAATAGATAAGAGAAATTTGCTTTTAAGTTCTTTTTAATTTTATATAATAATATTTCAAATGTGTAATGTTTATTTATTGATTCAATTGTTGATTCTCATCCTCGTGCAAATTCATATATTTGATAACCCTTGTTAATGTCTCTCTTTTCGTACATTCATTTATTTTCCTTATTGGTTCATTTGTTCCGTAATTCATTCTTACGCTACTCTTTAGAATACCAACGTACTCTTTTTTGATTCCAATTCAAACTAATAGACTGGTGAATGTCAGACCAAAACAAAAAAAACTAAATTATTAATGGGCAGTCTAAATAATATCGTGAAGTTTTAGATGAAATGATCTATCTCTCTCTTTCTCTCTCTCTCTCTCTCTCTCTCTCTCTCTCTCTCTCTCTCTCTCTCTCTCTCTCTCTCTCTCTCTAATAGACCATGGTAATCATGTCCATCAGTATCTTAGAATTCGTCGCTCTCTCTCTCTCTCTAATAGAATATGGTAATCATGTCCAACAATATCTTAGAATTCGTCGTTGTGAAAGCTATGCAGAGGTTTCCCATATTTTGTTAAATATTTTTCTCTAGATGAGATTATTTTAAAAAGATATATATATATACCCTTCTTCATATTCCGATATTTCCTCGGTTACAACATTGTGTTGTGCTCTTGAGGCAACTACCCTTGCATTTGTGTTAAAGGGGTAAGTTATGTCGTGCAATCTCTGGGCATATAAATTAGTTTCTTCGATCGCCCACAAGGTCTTTTATTTACACAGCCGAAATAACATGATTTTACAAGAACGTCGATCAGGTACAAGTATGCTGTGAGATTATACTTCTCCTCCCTGTTTATTTTCAAAATACTTACACCTGTAATTATTTTTTTATGGCCCTTCACTTATTTTTAAAGTAGTATTTAATATTTGTCTACTAACTTTTCAGTTGGAATTTCAAGATGGAGACAAATGGTATGAATAGCAATAGCCTTTCTCTCTTTAACGTTTTAGAAGGTGGGACCCTCTTCAACCCAAATTTATTTTCCCCAGTTATATCTGACTTTCGTGGAGATTTTAGTTGTCTCTTTTTGCGTAAGGTACAAATCTACCTTTGCCGATGTTTATGCAAGGATTATATTTGTTAAACAGTGACCCATCGAGGTTACGTTTTAATGTAAACAGATCAACTATGCTCTTTCAGGTGCGCAAGGTATCCCATTAATCGAAACTTATTCAAAAGGTGGCCAGGTATCTGACATATCCTATGTATGAAGCCAGTCAACGGTCTGGGCCATCCATAAACTTAATCAAAAATTAAGACGACTGATTTAGCAGATTATTTGCACTGATGATATACACCTATCGTTCAATTCGCTTTAAACTTAAATAAAGGCTAGCGCCCTCACCTTCAAGGTCTTTCCCGATATACACACCAAAATAAAATTATAAGATAAATTGTACTGGCAGAATTGATTTTAAAATGAAAAAGGATATATACCACGGTGTTAGAAGCTCCAGCAGAGCGCCATAGAATTGTTATTCTGTCACACACACTTGCAATTTTGCAATAATGCTCTCACATATCTATCGGCTAGTAATATTTCATAAAATCATGTACGTTTACATAAACGTACATATGCGCGTATTGAAATAAAATCAGTGTAAACATCTACACTATAAATATAAACATGCAATATAATTTGTATTAATAAAACGTAAAGTAAACCAAAGGAAATATATTTCATCTTGAATATACAACTACGTGAGTGGTCACAATGACTTCCAGTTTTCAATAATCATAGGGGTGAGTGTAAGAGCCAAACTGCGATGGAATCCTGTCTGAAATGTATTCAGGTCACAACTATTACTTCCGTGTCAGTACCCATGAATGTAGTCCCGGTGTACTTTTAGAGCATTGTTTCCTCTCTCATTTTTGTGGAAACATTTGAGTTAGATTTAGGCACAAATCTGTTCACACTGATACACAGTAGTGTTATTATTGTTTGCGTTGAAAGTTCTTTCATCAAGTCCCTATGTTACATCTTGCCCAGGTAATAGATCAGTTGCTTCATCTAATATTTTCTGGAAGGTACATATGAAATGTATGCATTTCTTTAATGCATACAGTTATTTGTTCACAGATTGTGTCTGGAACATATTTGCTATTTTTTCTTGCCACGAAGCAACTGTCAGCTGTATTTTGTGTGTGTTTCTCATTGGTACATGTCTTGTAACATATGTCCAATTGGTTATTGGTCTGTGTCACGTGTTTTTTGTGCATTTTGTTGTTGTAATATTTGTTTTGCTTGGTGGGACTTATAATTCGTGCATGTCAAGGTTTGATGTCGTATGTAGGGACACCATCTAACTACTGACAAATGTTTTCATTGTTTCATTTTGTGTAAAATATTGATACATCGTAGTCTTTAGGGTTATGTTAAATATTTCAACGAAGGGTGTGCTTTTATCTGAGTATGTTCACAAGTATTCAGTACTTTCTTTTTTGAACTTACCCTTTGCATATTTGTTGTAAATAACAAATTATGTTATCAAACTGTGACTATAGTTTTATGACCGTAGTAAAGATATCTTATATACTGTTCTTTTGCAGTGGCCTCTTATGTTGAGATGTAACTTGGACCCACAATTTAAAACAAAATAATTTGTCGCTATGTGTAATCAAGAAGCCAACATAGATCCATCTACAACAGGAACTTTCGACTTCAGTATATTGTCACTTTCTTCATTCAATTCAAACGTGTGAATGGTTTTAGAATATTATCAAGTTGCCAATCCTATCTATGAGTTTTAATTAGGTACCTGTTTTACTGTATCACTATGTGTTGTTTTAAATAGAACATTCTTCTGCATAAATTATATATGTAATTATGTTGAATCGTTGTAGATAGACCGTGTGAAGATTTTGAGATCTTAAAGTTGCACTGTAAATTTAGCTAATGCAAAGTTGTGTATTTACGCACACCATATATCTCACTTATATCTTCCTCATACCGAACTCTTTAAACCATCTTCCTATCAGGGTTAATGGTTCTTATCCCTCTGCCATTATCATTAACCTAATATTTAAAGCAGCATATGGTTTAAAATATTGTAGCATATATTTTGTCTTAACTATGAAAAATATACATGCTTATTCTCTTGTATATTGTTATGTAACACGCCTAGCATTGACCACACTTCCCTTCTAAACTTGGAAACAAAATTATTGCTTTCATTTAAAACTGATGAAACATTTTTATCATCCCTATAAAAACTGTTTTTTAAAAATGCAAAGTAGCTTTGTGCTATTGTTTATATTGCGTCAACAATTTCAAATGAGTGTTTTCTGCTTTGCACAGACTCCTCTTGCTACCCATTGGCTATTAATGTGTAAGATAGCACCAATGCAGTTTTGCATTTATTACATTTCCTCTCCTTTACGCTTTTTAAATAATTTAGCTTTATAGTATGACTCAAATTAAAAAATTAATTGGGATTTATAACAGGTCTATTCACTGCGCTTTGTTTTCAAATATGATGATTTCGTCATTATTACCCAACTTGAAAATGACCACTATGCCAAGAAATTACGAAAACTGTGATGAAATCGATAAGGATCTTATTTCCTGAAATCAGTGTATTATTACAAAACCTAATTATAAATATAACTGACACATTGAAATAGAATCATTATTATTGTTTTCTTTATTCTTCTCCAGTTCAAATGATACTTTATTTTACTTTATGACCTAGTAAATAAATATGTGCTTTCAATTTCCGACGCAGGATGTGATTGCACTTTGGTCCAGGTGTAAAGCAGAGACGAATTCCTGTATCAAGTGTCCCAGAGTCATATATCTTTAATTTCAAGTTGTGTATAATAACAAATAAGCATAAGTTCTACAGTACTTTTTACCGTGATGTTTTGCATTGTCCACAAAGATAAAACAATGTACATAAAAAGAACCGATGTTTGATTTAGCATGTGGACAGGTAAACAGCGTGCCTTCAGGCGTGCAACAATAGCCTTTGAAACGATATGATAATGCCGTGGTCGGAACTGATGGCACTGGAGAAATCAGTTTGCAATAATATCTTACTGTATAGCAGAAACTAAGACACTAAGTGAATTTTCGGCCCTAATTGTTTCCGAGCCTCATTGGATTCCTTATTTTCCTATAGGGTGAGGAGGAATCTGATTAAGCACGTGAGCTCACAAAATCTCAATAAGATAGACAGAGATGTATATGTATGTGCGTGTGTGTGTGTGCTAAATGAAATAAATATCATTTATGAGCCTTGCTTTATATATTGTAGATTGCATCAATGCAAGAGAATAAAAGTATTTATTTTATTGATGACTGCATGATCTTTTAACATAGCCAACATTCCCCGGGAGGTTTATTGATTATTTCTCTTGTGCGCCGTATATCCTAGAAAAATCAAGAAATCACAGTGCGATCTAGAAACTGTAGTGTTTTTGAATAGTTATCAATCTGTTATTGTTTCAGCGAGTCGCTAATATTTTAGAGTGGATACTACATTGTCAGTGCTGGTATTTCATTGTTTTGATTATATATATATATATATATATATATATATATATATATATATATATATATATATATATATATGCATAATGCATATTAAATGTACGAGTGTTTTTTTAGATATTTTACGAAATGGATACGAGGATGTTTAGAAGGATTTTAAATGGTCGACTGTTTCAGAGATTAATACATTTTCTAGAAACGTTCTCCTTTAGCGGTTCCAGTATATTTTACGCCAATAAAACCTGTTTGGTGTTGCAGAAATATAACCTTCCCTCTACTCTGTGACATTTTACATGCACAAATACAGGTAAATAGTACAATATAATCACAGCCTTTTCCTAATAAACGCGGTAATAATATATACTTCCTTATTGTCTGCTAACCGATGATCAGCTATAACTTAGTTACCGGCACTTGTGATTGACAGAATAATCATTTGTTATGCTCCACCACGAAAGTTTCAGTTATATATGGTTTTACCTTTGTCTATCCGCCAAGGCAGTGAGCAAGATAAAAATTGAGAAGGAAGATAAGACACTCCCGCCCCCACGAGTCTTCCTACATATGGGAGAAATAGGGTTGTGGTAACATGACATCACAGGGCGGAAGTCTTCCAAGTTGAAGTCAACGGCCGGGTAAAACAGGGTTTCAAGATGAACTCAACGGCCACATGTTCGAGACCAGAGGAAGCCATTCAGTAATATGGATATCGGCTGTGGTATATAGCCTGGAGAGGGATGGGCTCCACCAGGTTGCAACTGTCCATGCTACGCCAGGGATGACAAAATGACAATATATAGAGTTCTCATACCGGATCGGTCGTAGCCCGGGTTACCAATGACCGCGCCATCCGCTGTACACCAGGACGGAGGTGATAAGCATGCTGCTTGTGCAGCTACCACCAAAGTACGGGCAAAAGATAACACCAACATTGGAAACATGGAATGTCAGGACATTAAGACCTGCAGGGAAACTTGAGTCGCTGACCCATGAATTGGGAATATACCAATGGCACATCCTTGGACTCTGCAAAATCGCTGGAAGAATTTCGGAGAGAGATCAACAGATGAAAGACACAGGATCTACTTCAGTGGATATGAGGACAAGCATGAGCATGGAGTCGGATTTATAGTACATAAGGACATTGTGAGTGCAGTTATGGGATGCGACCAGTGTATAGCAGGCTGATTACCATCCGCCTGAGGGCATCTCCCTTCAACATCACCATCATAGAGGGTTATGCCCCAACATCTGACCATGATGACGAGGACATGGATGCGTTCTACGACCAGTTTCAAATTTGTATTGACCAGACACCCACGAAAGATATTTTAGTTATCCAAGGGGACTGGAATGCAAAGGTAGGAGTAGACGCACCGGCAGACTGGAGAGAAGCATGTGGTAAATGCCGTAATGGACAGATCAATGAGAGAGGACTCAAGCTCCTAAACTTCGCCACCTACAATAACATAGTGCTAACGAACACCCTTGACCCCCACAAACTATCTAGAAGATGGACTTGGCACAGTCCAGACGGAAAACATCACAACCAAATTGACTACATCTTGGTGAGGAAGCGCCTCCGGTCTAGCGTTAACATTGCCAGAACACGTAGCTTCCCAGGAGTGGACATAGGAAGCGACCATGACTTGCTGATGATGACTATCAAACTTCGTCTGAGGAGGACCAATAAGCCAAGACAGGTTAGGACCAGGTTATTTTGAATATTGTGACATTTTTGTCAATCCGCTCATTGGTCTGTACTCGGTCATTTGAATATTATGAAATGTTTATATATTATGAGAATGTATGCCTGGACTAGTGTAACTGCTGTATTGTGACATTTTTGTCAATCCGCTCATTGGTCTGTACTCGGTCATTTGAATATTATGAAATGTTTATATATTATGAGAATGTATGCCTGGACTAGTGTAACTGCTGTAGCCCCGCACTCTGAAAATGCAAATCGGATCATAGTTCTTCCGACCCTTCCCCCTCCCCGAAACATGTTCCCTGAGAGGCTGGAGCATTCCACGACGCAGTTTATTCACTAAGATCATTGTCTGCTCATTCCAAGCAACATCTGCAGCTTGTTATTCTAATTAATGCACACACAACTATGCAATATTTATAACTATATATCAATACTGAAGTGTGCCTTTCTCTAAACCTAAATGGCAGATCTTTGTAAACTGATTTTAGATGGGATGTTTTTAATAGGTCATGACAAACTAGGTCAAACTAACACGATCTACACTACCCGTAAAGCATCGATTCAACGTGGACAAAGAATGAAACATACACCAGATTGACACACCTGTCATATGTAATATAAATGTATAATATCATATGGTTGTTATTCATAGACGATGCCAAGTATTTTTTACTATTTTGTAAGGGAAAAATTATATAAATTATGACACCAAATCTTAATTAAATCTAGAGCATCTTGTATAAACTACTTGTTTTTGGACAATTCCCTCAACATATTATTAAAATATTAGGCTGCATTGTTGGAAAGACGGCATAGATTACTATTAACTTTTCCAATCTTATTTACACAAGAAAACTGTTTGTGTCAAAAATATGTGTAAATGTTAAATTGTAATCAGCTTAATTTTGGACATGTTGTGATAATAGATGCCAAATTAAAAACAAAATAGAAAAAACAATGCAGATACATTATATTTGGGTTTGGGGGGGTTGCTTTTGTAATTATTTGTATGTTTTGTTTTTATTTTAACGCTTGGATTATGTCAATTTTGTATCTAGAAAAGATCTTCTTTGTAACACACTTCAAGTTTAAATAATGATTTGTGAAAATCTACTCCAAGCTTGAAAGAATTAGCGATGTAAGGAAAGGAGGCTACAAAGATATGTTTTTAAGTTTGAATTATATGTTAAAAGCTTCATAACCTTTAAGTTTAATCGCTTGTAATAAATGTTTTGAACTTTATTTTTGATTGGCACCCATATTGCTAGTATTATGTCGTTAACCTGTAATACATACATATATACAAATTTTTCAACCAGAAACTAGATACAAATTTGTTTGTTCTTAATGCGTTTACTTATTTAAAAAAAAAATATTTACATGCATTAAGATAATTCATTACAACATGCAAAGAATCGTCGTCTGAAGCAAAACTGAATCGAATGCACAATTTAAATAACTGTATTTCAATTATAATTAGGGAAGTCATACAAATATGTATCCAGGGAATAATACAATAAATAGGAATGAAATAATAAATAGTTCGATTCAATTCGCATACAAATGAATAATTGCTATTGTATAACTGCTAGTATTTAGTGACTCTCTAAGTATTATAATATTTGCAAAATGTAATGCGTTGTGAATATATTGGTTCACTACCCTTCTTTGATAAAATCATAAAAATGTCAGGAAAGGGCAACGTCTTCACCAAGACGCAGACAGTTAATTAATAAGGACTACAACGAAGGTTCGATCAATTTAATATATTTTGAGATCTAGCTGACAACTGCTAATTTAGAAGAACTTAGACATTCACATAGCTCTACAGAGTATATGCATGTGTGATTAAGTTAAGAAGGTTCATACATGTGTGATTAAGTTAAGAAAATTCATACATGTATCATTAAGTTAAGAAGGTTTATACATGTGTGATTAAGTAAAGAAGGTTCACGCTTGTGTGATTAAGTTAAGAAGGTTCATACATGTGTGATTAAGTTAGGAAGGTTCATGCTTGGTGCGCATTCATTGCTTTAATATAACTTACATCCAGAAGATATACATTAATTATTTAACTCTTATTTTCTATTCCTTAGGTGTACAATATGCCCAATACCTTGGGGATTTATGTTTCTAACACCGGTAATGCACCAATTGTAGCTATAGCCTCTCTTAGAGCATTGGCTACCTGGATGACAACAATAATCCCAGTGTTTTTCATTATCTACATAACACCAATAGTAAAGGTTAAAACCATTGTTCTCGTGAAGGCCACATGGATGTGAAGGAATACAAGTTGTTCCATTGGCAGATTGCATACCAGGATTACCACAAACCTGAAATAGACCGGGGCCAGATTTACACCACAGCGTGTTGAGGACCTTTTTGCATGGGGAAACGCAACAATACCCCCAGTTATTCCTGTCGTCTATGTAGCACCAGCTGTAGGATGTGCCTTGATGATTTCCACACTTGTGGCCTGACCGACACTTGGTGTTACCACGGGTATAACTGTCATTCTCCTCAGATATACTTCGAACATTGCTAAGCAGTGCTAAAGAAAGATCCTCTTCCGCAGCATTCTTGTTGTCGGTAATCACATATAGTGTTTGAATGCAACGTGACTGTACAAACAACAGAAGGCCGAGTAAGAGTAATTTGGAATTCATGATGCCTCCGTGAAATACCTATAATAGAACAGAGACAAATTAATTTAGCAGTCTATTTCTTTTTCTTTATTTGAAACTTTACTTGCCAACTGGTATGTTAATTGCACAATTTTGCTTGGTTGATTAAATTGTCGTCTCCCATGTCAGCATGTGACAATTAATATTGTTCTGTTCTGCTCAATTATAATAGTAGATTCATCCCAAACGAAGTGTACTGAAAGTTACCTCTAATCAATAACCAATTACTTTACATGTTTCAGTTAAGGAGTTTACATTTGCCCTTGACTTTAATTTTGATATGAGATAATACCCATATAAAAGGTAGAACAAATTCATATGTTAAAAAACTATTCGAATTGAAATCGTTTATTAGTGCCGTGGTGGTTCAGTGGATAGTGTAGCAGACTCGCGCCTAAAAGTGTGCCGGTCCCAATCCTGACACCGTAGTGTACCCCGGGCCAAGGTACTTCACTTCAATTACTTTGGCTCAACACAGTTTTGTTCATGTGTTCGTGTACCGTTAACACGAAGCAACAAAAATGAAAATGAAATACCAGTGAAACAAAGTTTTTTAAGACCCATTTCCTCATTTTGTAAACGTCAACTGAGGATTCATGTCTCTAACAACGTATGTTACATCAAGGAGTCAAAGCTTTGTATGGTAGTACTAATTGATTGTACACCTGCCCTGAGGTATAATTGCTGTGCGGCATTGAATCGCTCCAAGGTGTTCATTCGACCATATAAATAGTGCTAAGACATTATGTTTATTTGTCTATGTGCAATCAATGGATTACTTGAGATTTAGCAACTTGTTTTCCATACTCTTGTAGTATTGTTTGTGCTCTGATAGAGAATGAGCGTTTTTTTTTCTTTATTTTCCTTTTTCTTTTTTTCTTTTTTCTTGTTTTTTTGTTTAATCCGTTATGTGATACTGTCTTCGACAGGCATGGCAGGTCCATATGGTTAAAGAAGTGTTCTGTCCTTTTCAAAAGATATGGCTTACAGACTGGAATTGTTAGATGTGATACAAGACAAGATAAGATTTTATTACACTCAGGTTGAGATATATGCGAAAAATAACATGAATACAACGCGTGACATCATAGTATCATGTTAAAAAGGGATTACAAATGAGGAAAACCAGAATCTAAGAATCTGCAGATATATTTTTTTCAAGAGCAGTGTGTTACCTGAATTCATTTATTGATTGCATTTAGAAACGTTAGTCCTGGAAACGTAAAAATGAGGTATTCAATTTTGTCATTCAGCATAAAAATCAGAACGCGACAGCAAATAGAGATGTTCATCACCATTTTCTTGAGACTGACAGAGTGTACAATATCTTTCGTTATAGGAAACATTAGCCCATCTTCCAGTTTTAACATGAAACCTTTGGTTTGGAATTATCAACTTCATTAAATTTTTAGATATATATTTGTAGTAATGAGAAATAGATCTTTTCTAAACCCAAATCAGTTTCTAATAACCTGTAATTAAGCCATTTAGATGACATATTGACGTTGGCTGCCCAAACTTGCCAGTATTGATCTTTTAGTCATAGTTCTACAGACTTTGTTAACCTATTAACTAACATAAAACTTTGATTGCTTCATACATAGCTAAACCCAGCTTCATCTAATATTGATTGAAATTCTAGTATCCGTTTATTGTCATAGGAATTATCACATAAAATGTTTGTATAAGAGAGAATACATATGATAAGATAGTTTGATCTTCAAAACAATGCACTAATCTATCCCAATAGTTTACAATGCAAGTTTTAATGGTAATAATTAAGGGAAACCAACCAATTTCACCGTACACCATATAAAGGAGGCATATTGTTTGACAGTCAGAATGCTTCTAAGGCAAAAATATCAGGTTTTTTTTCTCAATTATATCTGATCTTACAAATCCCCGTAGAATGGTCTGATCGAACAGTTTTAGCTGACAATCAGTAAGTAAATCAAAACTGTGTATATGCTTTTTTAAGTAAATATATACGTTTATTAGCTATAGATAATATATATTTCAGGCCATTGGAGAATTATCCATTCTTGTGAGGATATAGTGATCGTCATCTCTAGTTTAACTAATCAATTTCAAACCAACATTTTCCTTATGAAAATGTTTGATTTGCGATAGATGATGGATAGATGTAATCCATTGTATAGCCTCCTGAAGGTTGCGCACCGGCATCAGTATAATACCCTTGACTTGTACCTGATGCTTGAGATTTTGCTCCATCCCTATCTTGTAAAACATATCTAATGAAGCCAGGTCCAAATGTATCAAATGGTTTTGGCTAAGTTGCCTATAATGCTAGTTTCTTAATTGCGTCGTCAAATGTTTTAATATATTTAGAAAGCACGATAACCTGGAACAAAACGTATACTTACTGTATGGTTTCTTTAAGCCAGTGTCAAACAGGGATTAGTCTTGGTCAATTTGATCACGCAGGTCGTATGACTCGTCAGTTACTTCTGGAATTATGATTGTTAATTGGACATAACGAGTGTTGTCGAATGTAAATGATGAAACCTACAGCTTTGACTGTATTGGCAAGAACTCTGTAGTTTTATGATCCTTCTATGACGTACGCAGATCTAGTTTCGTCTGATTTTGCTTTCAATGTTCGTAATACTTTTACAGGTTGGCTAGTTTCATGTATGCCTGAATTTAGTTTTCGTCTCTTTGATCCTCCAACTCTGACCTATGGATCGTCTGTGAATTGATCTCTTGTAAGATTGTAAGCCGTATAATCGTCTAAATTTTTTGAAGCGAGGATTGCTTCATCAACTCCTGAACCCAATAGTGGTGTTAAAAACTGTTTCGTTGATAACTCTACTTGTTGCGTCCGCACTTAAATATGTTGGAACGTTCATTGGAATTTGCCTCACTGTTGTGATTGACTTGGCTGGGCGGAGATTACTCGGCTGTTATCTAATGCTAATGGTAGATAAGGTATCATTTCAGGGGTATTTGCTGGCGTGTCATGCAGATCGTCTCTTAGTAGATGGATCGAATCACCTGTTCCAGCGTATACCAGTTCGAGACGTGGCAGGGTCAGTGTACATGCATTATTAAAGTAATACACATTTCTTGCATGACGGACTCTTCGGGAAGTGATTGTTTCGGCATCTGCGTGGCCATTGTACTGAAGAAATAACCTCGTTCTAACTACATAGTACGTTCTTTCAAACGTTGGTACAACAATAACCATGTGTCATATTTGATTGTTGGTCGTAAAATTTATTATCGAATTCTTAGTCCATATGACCATCAGAGAAGGATAAAAGTCTGAGAAAAATGACAAATAGTATATACCTATTGATGCATACAAGATATCAGTTAAAAAGTCTGAATGGTGCATATTTGCAAAGATCACATGCGCTAAAAGAAAGACTTAATTGATTCGATTGTATAATATATTTGTATTATATTTTATACTCGTTGCGATAAGATCATGAAAAGAAAATAATAATGACAATACTTCAAAATTATTGGATTCAGAGATGTGAAATAGACTAGTGTATGCAAATATTTGACACTGTAGTTACATTTGTCATACGAGACAGATAACTGCGTGTATGATCTAATAGCAGTCATGACTTCTGAATGCTTCTTTGCATATTATAATCTTCTCATAGCAGAATTACATATAACATCTAAAAAGCGAATACAAGTGAGTATTCTTAAATTGTCTGATTTAAATCTCATACATACAAAGGCGATCTTTTATTTTATTTAAACCAAGTCTTAGTGTATTTTCTTTTTGTTAAACAGGAGTCGGCATAGAAATATGTGTTGTTGCGTTCCTCCAACCGAAGAAAAGAAATGCGCAAAGAAGTCATCTTTGTAAGCGTCAAAAGACAATCTATTGCGAATAAAAGCTCATATGTATTCGAGGCTGAACATATCCAACAACACAGTATACTTTGAGCTTCAGAACAAATTGATAAAGTCAATGCAAATTTTCGGATAAGATCAGAAGCATCTATTCCATCTCCAAACGCTATGACTCTATTTCAAGGAAACTGTTCTGAACATGGTTTATGTGTACTTGATAAAAAACGCATTTTCGGCAAAAACAGTCATAAATAATCATGTGCGTATATTATTTCGTAGTTACAAAAACATGACTTGACTATTATACACTAATTTGATATAATACCATGCTACGTATAGTTTTCCTCTTTAAAACATAGAAGGCAGCTATGACCACATCCTAACAGAAGAAAGAAAGAAAAAATATGAATAATATTCATCACGCATCATATATAAGTCTAAGCCTAAATAATGCCTCCGGGATGATAACTCCATGTGTAAAATTTATTTATGCGCATGATATATATATATGGTAAGGTCGAAAACATGTTTGTGGGTCTGACAACCTACTTACTCATAAACCAGTGGTTAACCACTTGTACCAGGGAGTTATGGCTGGTTCTGAGGAGAAAAAATCCTCGATGAATATTTTTGGCATGGCAGCTTAAGAACACTATTTTGATGAAGCTCGGGGAGGTTCTCCTAATGTGATCTCTAACAAAAAATAGGTCAGGCAATCCGACTATAGATTATAAAACCCGAGAACCCCAACCCCAAAGAGTTGTGCTAATAAAGATGGTAGTTTAAGTCTGGAAGGATAAATAATGTTGCACATGTAAATAGTAATGTGACAGTTAAACCGATTGTCGGAAACGAAAGTTTTATTTTCTCCAAAGAGCAGATGTTGCCATTAGAAGCAGTAGGTGATCAACAGGCGACAAGCGTGTTGATTTTACGCGTAATAATTCGGGAACGAAAAGATCGACTACGGTATACGAGTGTGTGGCGGGTTTGCAGATTGGTCGGGATTTAATTCAGTCCATCGGCACTTGTTCTCTTTTTCTCTGAGGCGAGGGTACCGATAGCGAGTGGTACCGCCATCGGTCAAGAAGTTATGGTCTTAGGTGACTCAGACGCAGTGGGAAAGTGGAATCTCGTTAGGCATGACCAAATCCTTGGCTGGCAATCCCTGTGTTTGTTGTTATTCACACGATCGCAAGAATATAAATGGAGACGCCTATCATAACAGGAACCGTCAAAGCGCTGTAGATTGATAATACCACACACAACTTAACAATTGGAAATGTCGAGGGTTCAGATTCCTAACATATGCTTTTTTCTCATCATACAAGCGGACGAAACTAGGTCGCAGACGCAAACGGGGGAACAGCGGCTGCCAAAATTACCACTTCTGGAGTCATGTTAAATATCTCAAGCGGGCAAGGGCATAACGAATCCTTGAGCGCGACATTGTAAACAATTTTCCATGGTATCTAGAAATATTTTAAAGGCGGGAGAACTTCGAAGGCATTACGCACGAAAGGATTATTGTACTGGAAATTTATTAAATCAGTAATATAGTATGCCACTCTGGGGACAATGGAAAATTTCCCTTAGGCCTCCATTTGTATGGCCCTTGGGGGATAATGATAAATTAACTTTAGGTCACTATCTGTGTAGGTTTAGAGCGCCAAACTCTAGTATTCTGTCTAAAAAGGATTTAAACTCTAGTATTCTGTCTAAAAGGATCTGCGGATTAAAGCGTGTAGCGGGATAATAATGTAAAGCCGCTTTTGCAGCATGATGGTGACAAGGGAAAATTAACATTAGCTCAGCATCTTTATGGAATTCTGGGGAGAATGGAAAATTATATGTTAGATATGTCCATAAGCTGTATCCTGTAAAAAGTCTGAGTGAAGCTCACATAGGCATGTTAAGTCCAGAGCTATTTTCCTAGACTTAGGACACTGACAGCTTGTTGCAACCCGTAAATAATTCATGGACATAGTGGACATAGGGCAGGATGTAAAAGAAGGAAAATATTGCAGAGATAGAGAGTACTTCACTACAGATGGTTGACATTTTTCTCGATTAAGACTAAACTTCCAATAATATAGTAGTGTCATTTTGTCATTGATGCGCACTACATTTCTGTGCTGAAGAAAATAGATAACTATAACGTTCACAAAACCAGATGTCTATTTTGACTTAGATACTAGAGAAATCACGTCTAAAAAAGTCAATACATGTTCTAATTTTACTCTATATTTATAAACATGTAGAAAGAATATTTGTAATAGATCATTATTCTGAGGATTTATAGTATCAACACTACATGTACTATTCAGAAAACATTTTTAAGTGACCAACACCCAATAATTTTGGAGTGACCAACACCTCATAATCTTCTGACCACACAGAGTAGGATGTAAATGAAGGAGCATATATCTAATTTAAATTCCTGTATAATCAAAGTAAAACCCATCCCCCTTATAACTCCCTACCATCCCCATTCGAAACAAAACTATTATTATTTTAGCATCATCATAATTCCTACTATCTTAGCAATACTAGCACTTATAGAGTTAAAGAAAAGGGAAAAGTGTACCTTTCTGTAGACATCGAACCAAATGGAAATAATAATAATTTTACTACACAATTAATACAATACTTGCTTATATCATGCTGAGCAAAAATGGGAGCTAATTTCATTTGCCAGGAACGCATCGAGGCAACACACCTAACCTGATCAATGAGAAGTTCATGTCCGATACCCGTAAATTACGAGTCTGATAGTCATCGTGTTGGTTCACAAGGAAAAACATTCGCCAGGATTATTTGAAACAATAAAGAAAAATGAAAGGGATAATGATTGAAATCCTCTATGAAAACCAGACTTGCGGGCAATCTAATTTCAATGTATGTCCCATTTGAGTGTTTAAGGAAATATACATATATATATATATATATATATATATATATATATATATATATATATATATATATATATATATATATAACATATTCGTAAACGTGTGCTGCATATCGTATCCAAAATTAAGATTACAAATCAATGCATCGATAAACTCACGTTTTATGGTATATTTTCCTGAATAAGAATCACAATTAAATTTCAAAAACACTTCACATATGTCCATTTTTCTCCCTTTTGAACCGTCTTTCTTTCTTGAATTTCTCCAGTTGTATGGCTTCCTATGAGTTTTTTCTTCTTGTCTTACTTTAAATTTCTTTTATGGAATGTGTTTTGTTTAGTCTTCTTCTGCTTCTGAAATTTCCTTGTTTTCCTCTTTTTGCACTTTATTGGGGTACCCTGTACACAAAAGTCCTTTGCCTTAGCAATGTTAACATATATCGTTTTGCTTGACATTCCTGTCTCCTTTCTTAGAGGTTGCTTTTCTTTAATATTGTGATCATTCTAAGCCTAATCTACATTCTCTTGGCAGGTCTGACAAGAATCTGGAGAGGAGTTGTCCGGAGTTTCTCACAAGTCTTGTTGAAAGTGTATTTCGAAAGACTCTATGTAAATCTTTGACCAGAAGTGACATCTGTTCTGGCTGTTCCACCTTCAAAGACTGAAAGTGCCTTAGTGTTTCTCTTATGTAGGTGGTGTATCTTGGATGACATATATCGTGGAATGCAAGTTTCGTGACGTGTTTGCAGACGAGCCTATTCACAAAACATGCAAATACATATTTTCTGTCCACAGGCTTGTTCAGTCTTTATCTTTTATAATGTCAAGGGGCTTGAACCTAAATAATTACATCGAGACATTTCACAAAATTGATTGTAACAGTAAAAGTCAGTTGTTGTTTTGTTTTTTGTCTCATTAAAACGAGTCCTACCGCAACAGTTACAGTCCATTTCTCCACCAAAATGCCTGTTATTGTAACAGGCAAATTCCATTTCATCACCAGAAAGCCTGTTATTGCAACAGAACAAATCAGCTTTTTTTACTAAAATGTGTGCTATTATAACAGTAAAGTTCAGTTCCTTTACTAAAACTGATGCTATTGTAACAGTAAAAGTCAGTTTCTTCACTATATTGTGAGTTGTTTTAACACCAGAAATCTGATTTTTTCAGTAAATTGTGTGTGCCACTGAAAATGTATAAACATCTGTTTTACACTACATTGCGTCCTATTGCAACAGAAAAAGTCAGGTTTGTCACTAAATTGTATGCTACGGCAGTAGTAATAATCAGTTTCGTCACTAAAATGTGTGTTTCTTGAACAGATATAGTCAGTATTTCCACTTCATTGGATGCGACTCCAACAGTAAAGGTCAGTTCCTGCTGTTTCACAGAAGTGTGTGCTACTATGACATTAAAAATCATCTTTTTGATTAAATTGTGTGATATTGCAACAGTAAAAGCCAGTTTATTACAAGCAAGTTAGTTTTTCATTAAATGTTATACTGTTACAACAGCAAAGGTTAATATCTTTACTAAAATATATGCTACTGCAATAGTGAAAATAATTTTTTTCACTAAACTCTAAACCACTGCAACTGTGGAAGCCAGGTACTTTACTAAATTTTTTGTTATTGTAACGGTAAAGGTCATTTATTCACTAGCTTGTATGCTCCGGCAACTATAGAAGTCAGACTCTGTGCTATTTTAACAGTAAAATTCAGATTCTTCAGTAAATGTATGCTACTGGGGGAGTTAAAATCAGTTTCTTCGATAAAATGGATGGCATTAGAAAAGTAATCTACAGTTTGTTTTTTTCTACATTTACATAGAAAATATGAGTACTGGGATCATTTGCTTTACTATTTAATGTAAACAAAGATCGTGGTTACTTAAAATCACAAAAAACCATTAAAAAGGTAATAGTGGGAACATATATAACATAACAGGTTGACATATTAGCCCTGTACCATGTTATTGACAACATAACGGATGAAATTATGTGGTCTTAGTGCTGCTGATGTCTATTGACAAAGCTACTTAAGTGAACAAATAAAAGTGATAATTCAGTCTAGTGAATTATCGAATTGATCTCGCTTGGAAAATCTTCACTGACTAGAATACAATTAAGGGTTTAATGTTGAGCTGAACTAATATAATTTTTACGGGTTTTTGTCTTTTGTATTGTATTACTTCATTACAAGTTCTGTCTAAGCTTATGTTGTAAAGCTTCATCACAGTCTTAATTTGAGACAAGCAGAAATATATATATATATATATATATATATATATATATATATATATATATATATATATTATTGCGGAATCATACCTTTTTACCTTTTTATAATGATTTAATTTACTAATTTATGATCTCTGTTTTTATTCTGAATAGCGGTTAGCATATATGTATAGATACGACTACTGCTCGATCAATAAGTGGTCACATGATCAATTGCGCGCTGAGGAGCTTTTAGCTGTGTATTTCGGAAATTAACATTGTAAGGTCACACGCTGGAAATATCACGTGATTTTGTCTCGAGCAGATAACCTAGATTCAGTGTACTTTTGTTTCATTATGAATAACAACTTGTTGACTGTTAATTCCAGTATAAAATAGCATTCTTGAGAATTAAATTGTGTTTACTTGAAGTAAATACATTCCAAAGGCTTCTAATGCTGACAGGAACTGCGTTGTGGATTTATTTGATTCTGCGCACTAGTGGTGTATAAATAGCAGATAGTCCAGTGATAAGTCATTCTTTACAATTGCTTGAATGAAGAGAGGTTATTGAAATTATTCAGTTCAGTGTGGAATTTATTTAACTAGTAATTCATCTGAATTACCATACAGCTCCGTGGAATTATCGGACATTATTCTAAAACTTGTGAGATTCCAGACTTGCAAGGATTATTTTGGATTACAACGGAACTTGTCAACGTAAACACAGTACAGGTTATTTTCATTGGAATTCTTCCTCCGGATTACTCGGATTAACATCAGGAAGTGAACTTTAAAACATTTTAGGACTTTTTAGGATATTCTATACCGTAAGTTATTTTAATTCTTTCACTTTGATTGTTTGTTGAACTATTTTAATTCTTTTAATATTTTAGGAAATTAAAGTTTTGCATTTTACTCTTGAAAGCTTGTTTGTGTCTTTTATTCTGTTACATTACCCCTAGAGTCGTAACACTATATATTGTTAACGTAAATGAAGAATAAAGACGACATCGATGGAAAACAAACTAAAGGTAAGTGCCTTCAAAATTGTAAATGTTCATGCAGCTCTTCAGTGGATATATTTCAACACATAATATTGAATGGTGTCTTGATCTCCTTAACGGTGGATATGCAACAGAGGTGTAGTTATATATCTTAGGACAAAACAAATTCCTCCACTTGTCTCTGGCTATGCATAGGAAATGTGAACCAAAGATAACTTTTTGCACCACTCGGATCGGTTAAATATTTACACTAAATCTGTACTTTGATTCATGTTAAGTCCTCCAGACGTTGCACTACATGTGTAGCTTGTTAGTGTACAGTGTGATTTAAGTATAAATACTATATGCGTTAACTACCTGTTTTCTATAAATAACATCTGGAAGCAAATCCATCTTTTGCAAATCTGTCTCAAATAAGTGAGCTTACTTTTCCATATTTAATGCGGCAATACATACAACGTTCAGCTGTCCTTACTTGATAGCCTCAGTTTATTTGCAATAAATACATATTCATTCCATTGTATACAATGAGAAATGTATATTCTTCCACATGTATACACATGCATATACAAACACAACAGCAAACACACAAGCACGCATAAAAATCTTACTGCGTTAACTTTTTGTTGTTCGAGAAGTTAAACGTGACCTGGTCTAAAAATATCCAGAGATTTTGCATTGAATGATGGATTATGGCCGTTTGATTGTCTGATTAATCAGTAGATTTGTTGCAAATAATTGTTCGTAAATATACCTACCACACAATTAAATTAGATACTTGTCAATGTATTGCTTCTTTTTGTCAAACTTGGCAGTAATGTCATCAACTGATATATATATATATATATATATATATATATATATATATATATATATATATATATATATATATATATATATCATGATCTCATTATTAACAGCGATTATGTATTTTTGTTTGTAAAAATATCTTTTTCGGGTTCAGTAACTGTGTCATACATGTTTGTTATTTAGGTCAACTTTTCGTTTCTTGTTGTTGCTAATTTTCTTGTCCAAATCTTTTGGTTTAAAGTTCATCATTTTGTCTTTCGAGGGTATCGTATTTGTCCGTTATTTTAATTGCGTTATGTCAGGCTAATTGGCATAATTATGTCATTGATTTGCTTTTTTAAGGAATCGTTCTTTTCGTCCATCTGGTTGGCCATACGCGTTTGCTTCTCTCAGCTTTTGTAAGTTTGAGCAGCTTTTGATGATATTCTAAATCCTTTAAAAAAATAGTTTTGACTATCGTTTGTTAGATTTGTGTAAGTATTTCTCGGCCTTTTTAAAGCAGCAATCCTTTTATCATGCTATTTTGTAGAATATTCATAGGTATTTTGGGCCATCAATGTACGTGTCTAAATGACTGGTAAAATGTATTAGCATATGCTATCCTAATATGCTATCATATACCTTGACTGTAGCATACTATTTTCTGATGATTCTCTTGAATTTGTTATTCTAAAGTTATTAATATTTAGACCAGATGCTATATTACTGGGATATTGATGAATTGGTGGATTTTGTCCAATTCTATTTTGACCGATATACAAAAAATAGAACCGTATAGTAAAACTATGTATTTTTGAAATACTGGTCACAAACATTCATCATACAATATTTATTTTCCATTTCCATCAAGTTAATTTGTTCGTTTCCGGTGGCTTTCGATGTTTTAAAATTTCAAAATTGTAATCAATACAGTTACACAAATAGTTAGTACTAAAATTAGTAGGTTCGTTTATTTAACACTGAAAACATACTTCATAGTCATTTCACTAAAGGTAATATCTTTTCCATTTCCATCAATAATGAAAAATTTTAAGTTCTTAATTGTTAAATCTGTGATTATTCCAATATACAAGTTGTATAATCCCCACGATCCGTAGATAAGCATATCGTCAAATCAATTTGTTCAGTCAAATTGTGTTACAGTTATTGCCTGTTTTATCTTGCAGCAGTGTTCTACATAACCTCGATAAATAAACTAGTCCCACAGTGTTTAATAGATTGCCATGAATCTTGATAAATATTATCGTCATCGCCTGAAGATGCCCACATTGACAAATCAACTTGCATTTGCAGTTTTTATTACAGTTAATGCCCCATTTGCTAGGGGTGTAAAGCAGTGTATGGCGCAATATCTCTAGTGCAGCTACTGTCGCAGTGTTTGATGGATTGCAAAAAAATGTATTACATGTTATCTGTATTGCTCGAAGATGCGCATGTTAAGCAATAACTTCGCTCCCACAAACTTTTATTACACATATTACATATTTTGCTTTATAGCATAATGCAGTGCATGACATAATCTCGTTAAATCTCGTTAGCGCAACTAGTTCCACGGATTTGTTTGAAAATCTTGTCTCTCTTTTTATTTAATTTATTTTGTAAGTCTTGCTATGAAACTTGGTGCATCGTCTAAAATAAATATGTTAAACAGATATGTATGCTCGCATGATTTTTGTTAGATTTTTTGTCCTTTTTGTCTTATATCTCGACGCAGTGATGACATAATTGTGTGAATACATGTACTCTTATAGTTTTTAGTGAATTGCTGTGAAACGCAGCATAATTATGGTCATAACCAGAAGATATGTATGTTGACCAATTTTTGTACCCTAGGTATTATTAGAAGTTGTTTTCCCCATTTTTGACTCTTAATTTATCTCCATAGTGGGGTAAATATGGGAGGTGGCGGGGGTATATTTACGTGAGTATATTGGTCATCATTCCGATACTTTATATTGCTGATCATTCCTCTACTTTAGCTATTTATATAATACTATTTAATGTCCTTAACCGTCTTTTACACATGAATCAATGTTGCAATATTCATCATGTATCTGAATAATTGTCAAATAATTTTGTTACTCTGAATAATACAATTTTATTTTTTTAATTCCTTTGATGCATAGTAATACCCACCGAGATGCTATCTATGGACAAAAATCCATCCCCGATATAAATGTTTTACAACAAATAAGATGGATTATCAGTGTTGGTAGTTTTAGATGTATCAGTTCTTTTTTCCAGAGATTGGTTCATTGCTGTATATGCTGTTTGGATAGTTTACATTGTAAGTTTCTTTTATTTCTTTGTAATTGTTCAATAAGTGTTCATAAAATGTTCATTAAGTATCAGTGCAAAGTCGTTGTGGGGTCTTATTCCATCATTAAATGCATTACTTTGTAGCTCAATTTATTGTACTTCATTTGCTACTGCCACATTTGTTATTTGATCATGTTTTGTATGTTTTACTCCATTTTCAACCATTAAAGTTACTGTCTATCAATTAAGATGCAATTGAAACACTGCTAGCTATACCTCTAGAAGTGCATTATATATAATTAAATATTATCCATCAAACTGTGGTAAACAGATTCAGTAGATATGTTGTGTTCTTCAATTTTAAATATTTATTTAATTATTATTGGCAAACCACTTATTTCCAAAATAACATTCTAATCTGAAGAAGAAGAAAAAACAACATCAAATATGGATTGATGTTATCTTCCGTTGATGGTTAATATTTAAATCAAAGCATTTTTATCTATATCGCAGATGATGAAATGGAAAATGCTGACAACAGATATGAAATTGTTTCCTAATAATTCAATTATATTATCAGATCCAATTGTGATCGTAGTTGGTGTAAGTGGTGTTATCATATTTTCCATAGACTGGAGGGGGGGGGGGACATGCAAGATAATAGTTCGGTGTTGGTTCGGTGACGTGTGGAAACATTTTGAATGCACACAATAATGACAGGTATTAACGTTGATATGCCAGTTATAAGATACATTAATATATTGCTACATTTTGAGTCAATGTTTTATCATCGTAAATCATCACCATCGTCATAATTTGCAATTATTGTGCTAATCTTTCTTAATTTTATATGTTTCTTGAAATGTTAAATTTTCCAAGGTTTTTATGAAGTGCAGAATTTTTTCAATGTTTCTTCTGTTATTGTTAATAAGTTATATTATTTTTATATTGAAATTTCTGTATCTGTATCCATTAATGTTTGACAGTTTAAAAACATGTTAAAAGATAAACTAATATAACTTTCACATATTAATACGATATGTTAAATTTGATCTATTTTCAGTAGTGCCATTCTTTTCAAATGAAATACTTACATTACATGAATTTCATAAAAATCATATGGAGAGTTGTGAATTCAATTCCCAGCAAGATGGGGTATTATACAGAAAAATCTTCCAGGAAAATAACAGTTCTCAAGAAGTAATATGTAGCTTATGAAAGCAAACAATATTTAATAACATTTTCCTAAGACATTAAATTATCAAAATCCAGAATATGGCTTGGAGTAAAAATATTAAAAAAGAAAAAATCTTTGGAACGACTGCGTTTATTGTAATATGATGATTATCAAAAACGGTTGTTTTTCACAAACTATTCTCAAAGTATTGATAGTAATAAGGCTTACATTCAACACATAGCAGCTTTTAGCAGATTTAACCTATGTAACCCTGATTAACATAATCTGTGTTTTAATTGGAAATTGACTAGGTACGTTGATGCCCAGTTGTGATGTAGTGGCTGGCGAGTTTTGCGTTTATTTTGTTGCAAATGTGGCTCTTGAACGTCTTAATTCGTATTTGGAAATCAACATTTTAGATCACATATTAAGCGACACAGATCTTGCATGTCAGGACATATATTTCAATTTTTGTTCCACATCATAACTATTTGATTGATATTAAAGCTAACCCCTGAAACCAACTTCTGAAAGATTTGATATCGGGCATATGCTTGCAGCATTATGTGCCTGAAGTTATATTCAGGTAGATCATTATTGGGCAATAATTATTCCTTAACTACTGAATTTATCAGCGATAAAACGCACAGTAACACATTCTAAAATTGTGTAGGAAATAAATCAGCCGTCAAATTTAACTCTCCTGAAGACAATTATTCCAAGCATGCCATTTATTAATAAACCAAAAACCAAAAGCAGCCACAAAAATAAATAAATAAATACTCATTAGCACCAGGAATAAAGATATACTATATGTGTGGATTTGTATGCAGGAAAAGTTCCAATATCAAAATGTGAACGCAAATATATTGAAATGAATATAATACATATATAAAATATTTAAAAGATTTAATTAAGGAAGATCATAAATTTGAAATATTAATTATGGGGACCCAATGCATTGAAAGAACAGTTGCGAATTGAAAATAATACAAACAAACCTGGAAGAGATTTGCGCCAAAAGTAAATGATTGGTGCTATCGAAATATAACTAAAACGATAAACGGTTTAATATAAAAGATATTGCAAATAGTTGAAGGAATACATAAATTTATTTTTTCACAAGCAACAATTGCAACAATGTTTTTTGCTTCTGTCCTAATTGTTGGTACATGATCAAGGGCATACCAAGCCTATAATCAAGACAATCAATAGGTTCAGCTGCATCACCAGACAAACAACGTGGATTTGTTGATAAAATGAAGATGTTAAAAAGGCATGTGAATGTGGATTGTGTTGGTCTTTTTAAAAGGGATTTGTTTTATAATTTGACAGACGAAGCATTGATGTTATTGCCGTGATTAATCTGAAGTATTATCAACTCGTTCTTAACAAGCGCAATACCCTTTTATTAATTTGTAGCAGATCATGATGTGTTATTTGTTGTTTTGATTGCGTTTTTTTGTGTTTTTGCTGGGGGGGGGGGACTAGTTTGGTGTTAACAGTTATTTAATATTTAGTCATAAAAATAAAAGAAACTAAATACACATATCCAGCACTTATCTCGCTGATCATCAAAGTATAAACACATACATTTGTATAGTGGCCTGATACTGCTCTTTCTCTTCTCTCAGTTGCTGATAAAAAATATTGTGTTGTAGCATGAGTTTTCAAATCGCCAGTTGTTGATGTGCTAGAAAATCGTGATCAACTGTAATATGATGTTCATCAATTTTGTCGTCATCTATATAGATTTGATGAATACTGTCAAACAATGTGTAATCAAACAAACAAAGGGGTCAAGTCCCAGTCTCATTTTTGGATTTTGTACATTACTCTGCTAAAGGTGGTTTGTCAAAAAGCCCAATAGACTGTGTTACCACTAACATTCTTCAAAGCGCTGATAATGCTTATATTAATGGATATAAATATGTTGCAAATTTTCAAAACTGTAATGTTTGCGCTCTAATCGCTCCTATTTGAAAGGCATGCGGATCTATTGTGAATTTTCGGAATAAGCTATATATGTAAGCTGAATAAAACAATTGGTCGACATTTTCGAAGAAGGCAGTGTCTCTCAGATATAAAGTCAGCTGAAACACATCGCTGTTACTTTTGTGTCTTTGATGCGGTACATTGTTTTCACATAACATTTCACATGGGGAAATATTGCATCCAAAACCTAATTGTAACCCAAAGTGTTTTTTTCACAATTGCAGCGTCCAGTTGAGGCCTACAGTTTTATCCTGTAGCACAACCACATTATTAAAATAAAAGCTATTTATCTAAACTGTAAGGTTTTGTTGGTAATCTTCGCCACTCTTTGTCGACCACCCTCTTTAGTATAGAAGCTTGAATGTTTACGCCAGTAATTGCTAAACAGTTAACACATACTATGCTATATCGTACCGAAAATGTGGCAGCTTAGTGCGATTATCCAGAGCACGGTAAGGTCACGTCAAGCGATGAACACAGTGGTTACTCAAACTCCCATTCATTGGGTTTGGCTAAATGTTTATTTTACAAGGTTGACAGTTCACCAAAATTAAAAACAAAAGTTCGAACTTTATAATCAATGTTGTAAAGCTTGTATTTTGCTTCAAACATAATGTTTTCAAACGTACTACTTTTATTTTTTCTTAAGTGAGTCAGTATCAATGAATGTCCTGTAGCATCACATTCATCACATATATTCTGTGCGTGTTGGGGATGGCTTTCCACGTACTTTCTTTCACGATAGAAACATACAGGGAAAATAGCAGGTTACGCTTTTAGAAGAAAGTGGTTCAATATTTAAACTCAAGAATCGTTAGTTAGTAGGATATATAAAACTAAATTGCCAGTTGTGATTCAGTTAGATAGATATATAGATAGATAGATGGATAGATAGATAGACAGATAGATAGATAGATAGATAGATAGATAGATAGATAGATAAATAGATAGATAGAGAGAGAGAGAGAGAGAGAGAGAGAGAGAGAGAGAGAGAGAGAGAGAGAGAGAGAGAGAGAGAGAATAAATATATTCCAGACTATTCATTCTGGGGATGATGATAGTGTCTTGGACTGAAAACTGTCTAATTATTCTTATTACAAAATACATTTACAATTGTGTCATTGTGCTAATGATTAAATGATATTTAAAGTTAAAGTTATTTATCTTAGATGTAAGGTTTTGCATGTCATCTTCGCCACCTTTTGTCGACCAATCGCATCATTTCAGAAGCTTGGATTTTTGCGCCAGTAGTTAATAAACAGTTAACACGTACTATGCTATATTATACCGATAAAATGTGAGCTAAGTGCAGTTCTTGAAGTAACGGTGATGTCACGTCAAGCGATGAATAGAGCATCGGGGTAGTGCGCACTCAACACCGTTGCCAAAGTGGGCATTGTCCCATCCGTTTGGTTTGACAACATTTATATTTGACAAGGTTGTCAGTTAACCAACATTGATAACAAAGTTAGAAATCTATAATCAATGTTTCATGTAAAGTTTATATTTTTTTAAACATAATGATTTTAAACTTACTACTTTTCTCTTTTCTTAAGTGTGTCAGTATCAATGAATGTCCTGTAGCATCACATTCATCACATATATTCTGTGCGTTTTGGGGATGGTTTTCCAAATACTTTCTTTTACGATAGAAACATACAGGGAAAATAGCAGGACACGCTTTTAGAAGAAAGTTGTTCAATATTTAAACTCAAGACTTATTAGTTAGTAAGGTATATAAAATAAAAATGCCAATTGTGATTCAGATAGAAAGATAGAAAGATAGATAGATAGATAGATAGATTGATAGATAGATAGATAGATAGATAGATAGATAGATAGATAGATAGATAGATAGATAGATAGACAGATAGATAGATAGATAGATAGAGAGATAGCGAGATAGATAGATATATAGAGAGATATAGAGGGACTGATAGATGTACACATGTACTGACAGACATATGAATATACAATATAAACATATTCAATACGATTCAATCTGCGGATCAGCATAATTTTGGGACCGAAAATTGTGCCATTATTTTTATTACCAAAATGCATGCGGTTTAGGAAGTTTCTTGACATATTCTTCGGGAGGTTGGGACAAGCGGACCACACGAATTCTTTCCATAACCAGCTGTAAATCGGAACTATTCCGTGATCATCGCTTTGATGCCACGGGATAACATCATAACATATGTATACCCGTACGCATTTTGTATGGGGTGGACATGCATTATATTAAATCACAAAGCCTCTTCGCCAAAATCCACTTTTTGATCAAATTGTTCACACTTGCAATTGACATAAGCAGAGTACTTTTCTGTTATTAAAAAATATAATTTCAGTTCCTTCTTAAAATGAGAAAGATTTGGAAGTTCTGTAAGAATTCTACATCTATAAATATATTGCTTCAGTGACAAAACAGATACATTTATAATATCATATGGATGTTATTCATTCACAAAACTCGAAAGAATTAGCAATATGAAGAAAAGAGGCTACCATGCAATATTTTAAGTTTGAATTATACCCTAAACAGGTCTTACCCATTTAAGTTTCATCAATTCTAATAAATGTTTAGAACTTTACTTTTAATTAGCATCATATTGCCAATTTTGTGTTTTTACTTACCTTTAAGCCAGAATACATGCATACATACCTATGAATCTTTAAATAAGTATGAATTCATGATTTTCGTTCCTTCTTCTTTGTAATATTGTATCATGGCATTATACCACTTGGCAACAAAGATAAGATTGATTTGAGAAATTTAGTTTTATAATGTATTTCGGTCCAGACCTACGATTCGCCTATAATTTATATACGGCAGTAACAATATGTATCGTTCGTACATTTTCCACCATTACAGAGAAGCACAATGCATACTTGGTTGCTCTAAATTCAATTATTTACACAAAAAATAATGTTGACATGGGTTGGGGCAATTATAACGAGCAAAGAATGGTCACGGCAAATGAACACATCATGGAGCCGTACAGAGTTCGGTGCAAGGTACTTCACTCCAATTGCATCAGCGCAATGCTTCTTTCGTCTGTTTATTTGCCGTTAGAAAATAGAACAAAAATATAAAAGGTATAAAAACAAGAAAGAAAACAGCCCACAAGCCAACCGAAAACTGCTAGACCCATTTCCTCTGTTTGAAGCCGTCAGCTGAGAGTTATTACATATATTAACTTCTTTCACATCAAGTATGTAACCGTCGTTGTGTACTAATCCAACTAAATATAAGGATTTTGATCGTGCCGTAATGTTGGTGTTTGTGCATTCAAGCGTTGAATTTCTATTACTCAAGACTGTAGTCAAAACTTTGCAGGGAAGTACTAATTCATTGTACCAATCGGTGTTCGTTCCAACACAGAAATAATGCTACGTCAGAATTTTCGTCATTTTATTTTTCTGTATTTTACCAATGGATTACCTGAGTTTTATCAACTGGTTTTCAACACTCTTCAAGTATTGTTTGTGCTCTGTTTTTATCCTTACTACTGTTATCAGATCGAGACGATGGCAAGGTCATGTGTAGCAAACTGAAATGAATGGATGCTAAAGGCTTACAGCCTCAACTTTTTCTTTCTCGTATTTTGTTTATGTTTCTTCTCTCACTTCTTCCTCTTCTTTTTCTTCTTATTCTTCTGCTGCTTCCTCTTCTTTTTTATCTTCTTCTTTTTCTTTATATTATTATTATTATTATTAGTAGTAGTAGTATTAATGGTATTATTAATAGCAGTAGTAGTAGTAATAGTATTGAGATATGTGATATTGTCACAACTTAGAACTTTTAATGCTTCTTTCGTACTTAATATATGTGTATATATATACATATCACACGGCTACTTAAACAAGTGTTGCCTAAGATGCAAACATTTGCGCGAGACAAAATTTTACGGAAGTTCGACCACAGGAGTTAGCCACAAGATCAATCAGAAGTCAGGATGTGGAGCCAAAAATGCAATCTGTCTTCTGAAATTGCAAGATCTGTGCCACTAAATATGTAGGCGAAATCATTGATTTTAAAAAGCGAATGAATAACCACAAAAGCTATATTCGCAACAAAGTCAACGCGAAAGTCACCAAACACTACATCTCGACTGGACACTCATTCGAGTCCCTCGAAATGCTATAGATTGAGTCAAACCTGCGGTGGGTCAGCAAAGAACGCACACGTAACGAACGATAATGGATACTACAATTGAAAAGTCACGAGGAGTTCGGCCTAAATGACAAAATCTAACCTTCCCTTTCCAGTCTTATGCAAATTATAGCCAGTCAGCAGTTTTTCACCAGTACGCAAATTTTGCGATAATATTTACCCAAGTAATTATGTTATTATTATTATTATTATTATTATTATTATTATTATTATTATAGTTCTTGTCCATTATCCCGCTACACAATTACATTGCCATTTTTCGTTTAGAACCTCAATACATAACTTTGCCGGGATATAATTTATTTAGCAAATCTTGTATATGGCGTTGATTTGCGTCAAGCTGTGTTCCGTCCTAGGTTCACAAAAAATGTTGGTTTTCTCTGGGATATATATATATATATATATATATATATATATATATATATATATATATATATATATATATATAAGTATATATATATATATACAACTTTTTATAATTATTATTATATTTATTCTATATATATATATATATATATATATATATATATATATATATATATATATATATATATATATATATATATATATATATATGCATTCCTGTAAATTCCCCCTAATGACTCTAACATGTAGAAGTCCAGAAGGTTTCTTGGATTTTGTATTTAGTGTTTGTTTTGTATATCGAAGATGTTTATTCTTCTGACGAAGAGCTTGTTTAGCTCGAAACGTGTTTTGAAAATGCGTTGTTATAAATGTTGTGTCAATATATTTATCTATCTAACTAACTATCTTTATATCTATCTATCTATCTATCTATCTATCTATCTATCTATCTATCTATCTATCTATCTATCTATCTATATATATATATATATATATATATATATATATGTGTGTGTGTGTGTGTATCTAAATGAAATTTTAACATCACTATGTTAATGAGATTTCTTCTGCTCAATGCTTCTTCATATTTTTTACCCACCCAATAGGTCACTAATTAATTAAATAAGGCCAGTAAACAGCTGGGGTTACAATTTAGTTGGCATATTAGCCCCAGTTAGACGCTAAAATATTATTGTAAGGTGATTTTTTACCGCTGGCATCTGCTCAGACCACGGCAGTGTCATGCATAACACGTGACATTTCAAGGGCTATTGTTGCAGGCATGAATGTACGCCGTGTTCCTCTTCATGTGCAAAAATGCAATCGAGGTTCTATTTATTTGGATTCTTTTTACCTTGTGGACAATGCAAACAAGCACGGTACAAAGGAAAACTCTGTAGAACGTATCTTCTTTGTTATTCTACTCTATTTAAAGTAAAATGTGGGGAAACTTTGGTCAATGATTAGTCTCGGGTTTTTAACTGCACCAAAGTACAATCACTTCTTGGCTCTGGAATGAAATACTTTCTTTATTGACCAGATTTTACAGTAACAATAGGTGATAAACGGTCAAATTAAATATAATTTAAACTGGAGAAGAATGCATACGCCAATAATATAGATTTTGTTTCAATGTGTCATATATACTTGTAATCAGACTGTGTAACAATACACTATACACTGTTTTCAGGAAATGTAGTTCCGTAACGATTTTCTTCACAGTTTTTATAATTATTTGGCATAGTGGTTGTTTTCAAGCTTGGTAATATGTATGCAATCATCATGTTTGAAAAGAATGAATAGCTACGCATGAAAACTGACATTTTTTGTTTGGGTAAACTGATACTCTCTTTAAAGAAAATGTGCTCAAAGCAAATGAATGGGATAAGAGATAGAATGCTAATTTCGAAAAAAGGAAATATTGGGCCCAAACCACAATCACCCCAGCCCTCATAACACACTCCACTCTACCTTTACGAGGTCGACCAAAATCAGGAAGATGTTCCGAAGAAATAGTGCCTAGTTTTCATGGTCTGTTTGAAACCGACTTATTTGGTAAATTTACTCATGTTATTAGATATGAAGAGGTATACCTTAAAATTTATGAAACTGATGGAAAGTTGCATTTGCTTAATGTTCAATGAAAGTAGTAGGATGTAACGTGTCTCTGTTGTCTGGTTCACGTGTGCGCTTTTTTGTTACTTCCTTTACGTCAGTTTGTTTACATCTGTAGCACACGAAAACAAGACTGTCAGCTGATTACAGACAGTGATTTGTTTTTCTTCATTTTTACTCCTGTGCTAAAGTGCCTGACCGATGTGTACTGTATATGTTATCACATATATTGCGCATTCTTTTATAGCATTTCATACATTCAGTGTGTCATTACTTACAATTGTTTTGAAATATGTGTCTTTTATTCTTAGTTTCTAAGAAAGGGAAAACACAAAAAGACCCCAACATATGTTTTCCTGGCACACTTCCAAATTTACCTTGGAAGAGCTAAGTAACCAATGGCCATAAAAAGACTAAACAAAAGAAAATAAAAAACAACAAAATATGTCTGCGTTATAATTTCATTTCGGGTGAAAGCCATGTGACCCTGTATACCATACACGTCTCTTGTAAACTTAACTTTGAATGATCATGGATGACTTGATTATGTGATATAGCATATTAAATATGCTTTTCTATCGAAATAATTCAACATAAGACTGTTAACTAAATTGGTAAACTCCACATAATATACAGTTTTGGAGCTTGTATTAAAATGCTAAACAAACCTATTGTCAATTATTAATTATGTAAGACACGTGATCAAAATCAGACACACTTGGCCTTTTTTGTAACATTTTTTTTAAGAGATGAATGCTTACTGAAAAATCAATGCGAAGCAGAAAATCCTACCGAAAGGTCTTCTTTAAAAATATCTTCCATCGGCATCTGTATGCGGTATCAATCTAGAGATCACTCTCTCGTGATTCGGGCGTAAGGCATATATAAACAAGTCATATAAGTATTTTCCCCCGCATATTTTAATTCGTTCTGTTCAGGAGACCATATGCTACACCACTGATGTCATGGTCATAGAGGTCAACATATTTAACCTTAGCAAATATAGACCGTTTATGATTAAGTCGAAATATGTACAAGATAGCTTTTATCTGTCTCCTCCCAGCACCAGTTTTAGTTCGATTCCTCACACAATAGCGAAAACAAAGTATTATGACGTTAATTATAGGCACATCTCTCTAAAAAGTGTAACCTGCAACTTAATGGAATGCATACTAAGTTGTTAGATTGTACTAATTCATACTTCAGAAACAAACTAGTGAGTAAAAGTAACTTACCTGACTAGGTCAACGATTGTCATAAATGACAAGGTATTTTAAAGATCAAGAGCTTAGTAAAAGGTGAAGAACGTGCTTCATCGGATTAATGCTACATTAGTGACGAGGGTAGGGAGAGGTTAATGATATATCAAATTGTAATTAAGTCTACATGCAGCAACACATGTTTAGGGTGGGTTTAGGGGTTCAAGTGTTTTGAGAGAACGATGGGTCAGAGAAAGAGAAAACGAACATGCAAATAAGACAATTATTGTGAACATGTATTTAATATATCGAAATTCTAGAGATCAGAGAAAGGACAGGCTAATGACACATTATATAGTCAGATGTTATTCATTTCATAACAATTAATTTATGTATGCTTTCAACACCAATGGATACACATTTGAGCGAACTGATACAATACAAGAGAACGATAGATGATCTCTTGGACGTTGCATACGCTGAAGCGGTTTTTAGATCGTTTCAATGGTTTCGCTTCACTCCAATAAAGGAAAGCATCCGTACGTTATATGTGGTAAATGGGATAATCTACTGGGCTATTTCGACAATACTATGACATTTTAGACGAAGACGAAGTGCTGCTGCCATGGGAAGAAAAACTGCAGCGTGCATATATTCAAGAGAAGAATCTGACCTTATTTAAACTGAAAGATTTTGCAAAGATTGACGAGAAACTGAACTGAAGAGAGATAAGTGGTTTGACAAGGACCTTAAGATGCGCGAAATGATGGCTATGCAGGAGAACAAAGTGTAACCTAATATCCCACAAGAGCCCTAATAGCCCAAAGGAGCCATATATAGGAACTTGAAATTTGTACCATGTTAGTTTGAGAAGCCTATCCCAAAAAGTATCAAATTTAAAAGTAACTGCGGCCGACGAGAGATGGCCGAATTTCAGGAGCGACTGTGCTGAACTGCATTACTGTAAAAAAAAACCGATTAAGCACAATATATTAAAATGCTTTTTCAACAAAATAAATGTCGTGTGCTGATGCTATTTTGAGACAGTTTGAATATGTATACTTGCTATTATTGGTTTTTCACTTTTATTACCTATATGTGTTTTATAAAATATAAAACATTAGCTCCGACAATTAATTTTTATTATAGAGAATGTGAGAGAGAACTTCTAAAGAAGAATGTGTAGAAACGTTGTATTACGATCCAGTAATTCAGCAGTATATGCAGGACTATAATTGTAAAGTTATACACGATTCTGAAGGCGTATGAACAGTACAAAATCACCAAGTGATATTTAAACGGTGGCTTGAACGTAAGGATATGTTTTCATTGCAGAAGCCTGTTCGACATACATTTAAGACGGTTAGCGTTGTAGTTAGAGGCATAAATGTTCACTGAGATGGTGACCTTTTTGATTTTCAGACCTTAGCCAACAAAATCGACGGTGGTAGGCACTTAGTAGTGTTAACTTGTATTTTTCCCTAGATATTTAAGTGTAGGGCCACTGAACAATAAAATGATTAAATGTATCGCACAAACTACAAAGTCCATATTTTAAAGTGGGTCAACATGTAGAAAGCTAGGCAAAGATAAAGGGCATGGATTCAGATGCAGGTTTCTAAAGAAATATCTCCAAAATCGTGCTGTGTATTACTTCATTACTAAAAACGCACCCAACGAGAACGACGTAGAACGTGTCCAGTTAACATTTAAGACAGTAAACAAGTTTTGCTGCCCGTAAACATAAATTAATATTTGGCATATCCGTAACCTGTACCGACCCTCGTGCATGAGATATTTTTAGTCCAATCAGCCGCTAGGTTCGTCACATTTTGCTAAGCTCTTGACCTTTATAACACCTTATGGTTTATAGCATTCATTGATCTAGCAAAGGTAAGTCACTCTGTGTCACGTCACTCGCTTTTTGTCTAAAGTAGCATTTTCTAACTGAAGTCATAGTATTGTCGAAATAGCCCAATACTGTCATTTTCTCCTTCTCTGACTCCTCTTTCTCTGAAAAAAACTCGAACTCGTAAACCCAAACTAAACATGTGTTGCTGCATGCAAACCAAATATAATATTTGATGTAGCAATAGCCTATACCTAACCTCGTTCCTGGTGTGTCATTAATCCGATCATCCACTAACCTCTCCACCTTATACTAAGCACTTGACCTTTAAAAGACCTTGTTGTTTACGACAGTAGTTGACCTTGTAAGGTAAGTCACTTTTAGTCACTATTTTGTTTTTGAAGAATGAATTAGTACCTTCTAACAACTTTGTATGCGTTACATTACTTCGCCGGTTACGCATGTTGGAGAGATTTAACATTATAATACTGAATTTTTACTATTTTGTGTGAGGAATCAGACGATAAATGGTGCTGGTAGGAGAAAGAAAACAACTCTCTTGTGCATATTTTTGACTTACTCAAAAATGGTACATATTTGCTAAGGTTAACTATGTTGAGCTTGATGACTATGACAGTTGGGATATAGGGTATAGTCTGCTGCACACAATGAATGCAAGTTTTAAATATGCAGGGAGAAATACTTATATGTCTTCTTAATATATGTCTGCGCCCGAATTACGAAATAGTGATCTCTAGATTGATACCTCATACAGATGGCGATGGAAGACATTTTTAAAGAAGACCTTTTATTTGGATTTATTTGCTTCTATTAAAGCCATCACAACAGTCAACATGCGGATCTTTGAGAACCTTACAAAAAAGGCCAAGTGTACCTGATATTGCTCACGTGGCTAACATAGCTTAAGAATTGACCATATTTCACTAAACTGGTTTCTTTAGCATTTTAACAATAAGATATTTAGACTATCTCCAAAACTGAATATCATGTCGATTTGTGCCTGTATTTCTACAGTCATACATTTAATCATTTTCATCGAAAGGCATATTTAGTATGCACAATCTCGTCCTCATAATCAAAGTCATTCATGATCATTCAAGGTTAAGTTTCCAGGAGACGTTAGTGGTCTACGGAGAAATTGTATTGATTTATGTGTCCTTTTGCTTGGTCTTTCTTAAACAATTGGCTACTTAACTCTTAATAGGTACATTTGACAGTGTGCCAGGAAAAACAAAGATGTTGGGTGTTTTTGTGTGGGTTTGTTTTTTTTTTGTTTGTTTCTTCTTAAAGCTACAATTACAAGACATTTAAAATAATTCTCTGTAATTGTTTGACAGTCTCGTCTTCGTCTGTTACAAATGTACTGACGAAGAGGAAAAAAACACAAAGCGCATGCATGACCCAGAAAACAGAGACATTTTACATCCTGCTGATTTCGTTGATCATGAAGCAAATGCAAAGTTCTATAGAATTTCATACAATTTAAAGTATAATGCTTCATATCTAATAAAATAAGCATATTTACCAAATAAGTCAGTGGCAAACAGACCATGCAAAAGTGGCACTAATTTTTCGGAACATCTTACTGATTTTGGTCGACCTTAAAAAGTTAGAGTAGGGTGGGCTGGGAGGGGTGGGATAATTGTGGTCTGAGCCCAACATTTGTTTTATTTTAAGGGAACATTCTATCCCTTTCCCCATCATTTGGCTTTGGGCACATTTTCTTCCACGAGGTTATCAAGTTCACCTAAACTAAACATGGTAGCAATCTATAACAAATGTTTCATGCGTAGCTATGCAGTGTTTTCAAAGATGATGAGACTACTCCCTGTATAAAGTGTCTCACATTTTACTTAAAATTAGGTAAGAACACAACTAACCTAAGTTATACAGAGTTTTCTTTTGTACGGTACTTGTTTGCTTTGTCTAAAAAGTTAAAATAATGCAAATAAATATAACCTCAATTTCATTTTTGCATGTGAAAAGGTGCAAGGTGTGTATTAATGGCTGCAACACTAGCCTTTAAAACGGCATGACATTGCCCAGGTCTTATCTCATGCTATTGGAGAAACTCAGCTTACAATAATATTGTACTGTTTAGCTTGGACTAAGATGCTAACTCAGTGTCCACCCCAGGTGTATCCTTTGTTGACCTATGGGGTTAGGAAGAAAACTAAATAAGCGTGTGTACAGAAGAACTCTCAATAACTTAGTGAGAGACAGATTCCAGAGATTCACATGAACACAAACCTAGGATTTAATAACTGTACGATTAAGAGCGAAACAAGCGAGTTTTTTTTCTTCTTTAGCTTAAATTATATATATATATATATATATATATATATATATATATATATATATATATATATATATATATATTATGTGCGCTATATTTCTGATATACCATGAATTGTATCAATGTTTCCCTAAAAGTAAACCAGGCTTGCCGATTTTCCTTTTAATAAACAAATTATACAACAAGTGGTGTATCAATGATACAGCGTACATTCTACACATATATTTTACTTATACCACATATAAACAGACATACTTATGTTCCAACGGAATTTAAGATTCTTTACAGGAAACTGTATATTGAGGGAAGAGTTAACTCTTTACATCCCATCCCGGCCTGTCAGCTGAAAAGATGTAGTTCTACAAGCATGATAGCTATTCACAATCATTTTCAAAATTGTTCATTTGCTTCTTTATTGAGAATTTATTTTTATTCGTATGGATGAAATAAACAAAAGAGATGTGTAGGATTTAAACGTGAAGGTTGATTTAAATCCAGAAAGTAGAGCACAACAAACACGGCATAGTTAGAGTCCTGAGTAGTAAATGTGCGGTCATTCGGTCACTGACGAGTACATCGAAACGTGTGAGGTATAGTCTAAGCAAAATGACGAACCCACTAGAGATAATTCAAGCATTTAAAGTTATTTAAAGTTGATCTAAGACATTTCTTTGCTTTATTAACTATTGATATTGATCATAACATTGTTTTTACCCTCTCTCTCTCTCATTCTGTTGGTCGGGTTGTGTGCCAGTTCTACCATCATAGGGTAACACTAACATGCTAATCATCCAATATGGTGACGGGGATAGGGTGCAGGTGGATTACAATAAGATTGTTGTATCCATCTATCTGCTTCTCTGTTGCTTGATTAGTCTGTCATTTTTACCACCATAGATCCAAAGAGAAAGTAAAATAGATAGAGAAAAGAGAGAGAGAGAGAGAGAGAGAGAGAGAGAGAGAGAGAGAGAGAGAGAGGGAGAGAGAGAGAGAGTGAGAGAGAGAGAAATAGAGAGAGAGAGAGAGAGAGAGAGAGAGAGAGAGAGAGAGAAAGGAAGAGAGATTTGGGTCAATTGAAGTAAAACTGGCATACTGACTGAGAAACCAACGCAGACTGACAGTAAAAGAGAGGAGAGATAAGCTTTCAGTCATTTTTAATATTTATAAATAATCTGTTTGATAATCTTATTATTGCTTAAAAACCAAGAGAAAAAAGGCATACATTTGATATACAAACAGTACTGTATATAGCAAACTGCTTTATATCAGCACTTTAAAAGTCATGGTATTATTCGTGTATGTGGTATTGTAACATATTTCAATACTATTACTACTACCACTCCTGCTACTAGCAATACTAATACTAATAATATAAAGAAGAAGAAGAAGAAGAAGAAGAAGAAGAAGATGAAGAAGAAACAGAGGAAGAAATTGCGGATGTAAGCCTTTAGCATAATTTGATTTAAGTTTTGATTCACATGACCTTGCCATCGTTCCGATCTGTAAGCGGTGGTAAGGTCAAACTCAGAGCATAAACAATACTAGACGAGTATAGAAAACCAGCTGATTAAGTTCAATGAATCCGTTGGTCACATATAAATAAATATAAAGGCGAACATACGTACTTAGCATATTTCTATGTTTGAACGAACACCTCTTGGAATGATTGAATGTCGCAGAGAAATTATATTTTAGAACAGGTGTGAAATCAATTAGTACTTCCTTACAAGCTTCGACTACAGTCTAGATTAAAGAATTCAACAATTAAATACACTAACACAAGATATACAGCTCTGTCAAAATACTTCAATTTATTTGGTTAAACATAACGACGGTTATATACTTGATGTGAAAGAGTTTACTAGAGATAACAAACCTCAGTTGACGTCTTCAACATAAGGAAATGGGTCTTGAAGACTTTAGTTTATTTTTTGCTTGTCTGTTTTCTATGCTTGCAGGATATGTTCATTTGCCGCTACGATTGTTCACACCTTATATTGAATTGTCCCAATCCATGTAAACATTTTTTTTTTTAAATAAATGCGTTTATAGCAAACAAGTTTGTATTATGTTTCTATGTAACGGAGTAAAAATATATGATCAATGTCTATTGTTGTTGCCGTAAATAAATTATACGCGAGTCGTAGGATTGGACTATGATACATAATAAAACTAAATTTCGCAGATCAACCGGATCTTTGTTGCCAAATTATAAAATGTCATCATTCAAGATTACAAACAAGAAGGAGTAAAAATGGTGAATTCAAACGTTTTCAAAGATTGATAGGTATGTATGCGTGAATTGTGGCTTAAAGGTAAGTAGGTACAATCTTGGCAATATGATGCCAATTCAGAGTAAATTTCTAAACGTTTATTAGAATCGACTAAACGTAAATGGGTAAGAATATTTTACCATATAATTCAAAGTTAAAATATAGTGGTAGCTTCCTTTCCTTATATTGCTGACTATTTTAATTTTTGTGAATGAATAATATCCATATAATAATATAACGTTATCTAGTTGGCACTGAAACAATATATTTAGAGATGTAGAATTATTACATAACTTCCAATTGTTCTCATTTTAAGAATGAACTCAATTATATTTTCAGAACAGAACTCAACTTGTGCCACATGCAACTGGGAATATTTTAATAAAAGGTACATTGTGTACAACAGGCTTTTCAATTTTGCATAATGCATGTCTCTCCTGTACGAAAATGTGAATGTTAATATGATGGGGAGACTGAGACAGGATAGATTTAAGGATCATGTAGCAAAACAGGTGCACTTAGGTATGAATTTATATATGCACGATAGACCAATAGACACAAGAATATAACGATATATGTATAGACAGAACGATATATACATATTTATATATATAGAGAGAGAGATAACAGGATGAAACCGGTTGCGATTGGATCTAGTGAAAACACATAACGCAATCAGGTGTATGAGATGTTTATTTATAATGCGAATTAATGCTGATTGACACAAAAGATCATATCCTTCATTTCACCTACCATAAACTAAGCTATAACACCCACAAGTCTATTTTGCTCATCCACAAAACGTCCAGCAACGAATATAACAAGATGGTATCTCTCGTCAATAAATGCGATCAAAGCATGGATTTAAACAAATAATGAAAAATTATATCGTTTTTCAACGGGAATAATAAATGAATGTTTTCTCAACAGATATATCGATTCACGAACATATATAATCAATGTGAAGATCTATCAATAAATATGATCAATGTATTAAATTAATAATATGATCAAAATATGGAACTATCAAGAAATGGGATTAATGTATTGTACATCAGCAACTATGACTGTGCACTAGATTGATCGACATTTAATGAATGTGGCTTTTAGGTTCATAGCCTAATATATGTGTAGGCGATGATCACGAGATATTTCCGATCCATAGCTGGTTATCGAACAAGTTCGTGTGGTCTGCTCTTCCCAGCCTGCTGAAGAATTTGTCAAGAATATCCCTATCCCTCAGAGACGTTGGTCCAGAACCTTTGACCCCTCACAGCAAACGTCACCATTGACATCAGTATCCAGGTTACACAACATCACATAGTCCGATAAATTTCCATACCAGCTAAAAATACAATGACTGAGCCGTTTACTGCATGAGACACGTTGGAGTGTGAATACAGTAATATGGATTAAGCATTCGTGCATTCGAACTGACCTCGTTGCACATTTTAATTATTTCATAAGAACGACTGTACGAGATTATAATAACCATGTTCGTGAATAAATCAGTATCCGATATGAATACATGCACTGGATCATACAAACTTGAATGTTTCTCGCCATGTGATGAACAGAACAGAACATAACATAACATAATTTTATTGATTCGACGTATGCAAGCAAACACTTAGTCATTATATAGTAACATAAATGAATGAATATATGAATCAGCAATTGCAATTAAAAGCTGTGTACACATAAGTCTTGGGGGATGGGGGATATATAAGTAGACAGCGAGAGAAGATAACCTAGGTTGAAATGCATTTTACAGACACTTACCTAGTATTGTTTTTTTATTTTGCATTTGTTGAATCTTCAATTTTAAATAATTGGAATAATGTTTCCAACTCTGTCTATTGCTTACCTACTCAGATTTAGAACTCACTCAAATGGTTGGCAAACTTTGAAACGCGATCCATAAACAGCTGTTTGAATCAAAATGCATTGTTTTACATGAAACATTGATTTACAGATTCCTCACATTTTTAAAAAATGTTGATGAACTGTGAAAACATTTTTGTCAAGCACGACGGATGGGAGTGTGGTGACAAAGCCCTTTTTGTAACAGTGTCGAGTGCCCACTACCCACATACTTTATTTATAGCTTGACATAACCTTACCGTGCCCTCGAGCATTGCACTTAGCTCCCATTTTCTAAGTTTGATACAGCATATTAGGTATTAACTGTTTAATATTTACTGCGGCAAACAATCAAGTTTCTAAAATAATATAGGTTGTCGACAAAAGAGTGACCAAGATGACCAACAAGACCTTAATAGTAAAATAAATTGCTACTACTTTAGTCATGTTGGTGTCCTACATGATAAAAATGTAACCTGCTATCGGACGCTGCAATCATGAAAGACACTTCGGATTCAAATTAAGTTTTGGATCCCATATTTCCCCATGAGCAATATATGTTAAAACCATGCATCGCACCAAAGACACAAAAGTAATATCAATATGTTTCAGCTTTTTTGTTTATTTTTGTTTTCTTCAAATCTTGCAGGCCTTGCCTTCTTCGATTGTTTCAGTAACCTGAAATTTATAGCTGATTCGGAAAAGTCAAAATTGATTCGAATATCTTTCAAATAGGGAGGTAAGATTGATTAAAGCACAAACATTACATTTTGGGACATATGCAACTGATTTATATATATATATATATATATATATATATATATATATATATATATATATATATATATATATATATATATATATATTTATATAAACAATGTTAGCGTTTAATGGATGTTAGTTCTTACACTGTCTCTTGGGTGTTTTGGACAAAACTCTTGTAGGAGAGTAAAAATAGTGAATAATGGGACTTGATCCCTTTGTTTGCTTTAATACTTATTGCTTAACGGCACAGTATTCATCAAACCTATATAGATCAAAACCTGATGAACATCAGATTAAAGTTGATAACTATTTTATAGCACATTAACAACTGACGATTTGGCAACTCTTCCTACAGAAAAAACATTAATTCCATCAGCAACTGAGAGAAGAGAAAGAGCACCACTAATTCCATCAGCAACTGATAGAAGAAGAACAGCACCATCAGACCACTATACAAATGTATATATTTATACATAAATGTGTTTATACGTTGATGATCAGCAAGATTGGTGCTGGTTTTGTTTAGTAAGTTTCAGATTTATTCAAGTTTTCTTGTCTTGTTCCGATTAAATAGTAAATAATTGCTACCACCAAACTAACCGCGGAAACAAAATAAAACAAGAAAACAACACATCATAATTTTCATGGAATTGCAAAAGGGTCCTGCACTTGTTTAGAAAGAGTTGATAATACTCCAGATTGTTCCTGGCATGACGTCAATGATTTGTCTCTCAGATTTAAGAAAATGAAAACAAGAAAGAAAAAAACAAACTCCATATCCTGTGCCTTGTTAACATGCTTCGTTTTATCAACAAACCCATGTTGTTAGTTTGGTGATGCAATAGGACGTATTGTTTGTGTTGATGTACTTACCCTTGCTATTCCCGTTATCATGTAGTAACTATTAATGCAGACGCAACTAACTTTGTTGCAATTGTTACATACGAAAACTATTTTGTTTTAATTCTTTCAATTACTGGGAATTTCTTTGATATTAAACTGTCTAACGTGCTCATTGTATGTTTGATAGCATCCATCATATCGCTTTGGCCCATATCTCTTCCAGTTTTTGAAAGGACCATCTGGTAAATGCCTAGGCAACTTCAAGTAAAATAAAATCTTCCCCTCAACAATATATGCTGCTGACCAGGTGCCACCCCACACAAGTATTACTCCATCCTCCTGTCTACCTATGCGTTCAGACCAAACGCATATCCTCTAATTAATGGGGAACCTTAGAAGAAAGGAAACAGAAGAAGGTGCATTGAGGAGGTTATTAGCAAAACTACGCACTTCGATAGAGGAGCACTCTAAAACCAACAAGAGCGTCCTCTTCGTAGTTACTTTCCACCGCGATGCCCTAAACTTACAACACATCATTCTGATGACTTGGCACCAGTTAAAGCTTCGAAAAGTTTGAAGGAAATATTTCAAGACATTTCTATGGATGCATGCCAAATACCTAAATATATCAAGGCCCACTTGGTACATGCCAAGGTAACTTCAAACAAATGGAGAGATTCAGGCACATACTACTTCAAAAGACAAACGTTGCCTAATTTGAAAGCATATGCTTGATAACAGTTTTCAACGAATTGCCATGACACTTTTTTAAATATTGTGGGCATCACTAGAACATGAGAATATAGACACATTACTTTGATCTCGCAAATTTTATAAGACTTGATGTCGAATTTGGTGTAATAGAAAATCTTCTGAACGCATCTATCTTTCATTTTTAAATGTATTGCCATTCAATTTGGTAAATGTTGTGGTCATCACCGGAACATGTGCATACGAAAAAACTTGCTCCCACAAATTTTTTTTAGCGTTATTGCCATTTACATTCCTGCTACTGGATACAGTGTATGACACAAATCGTGTGAAAGCAAATAGTCTTTCAACTATTCGTAATTTCTTTTCGATTAAACAGTATATCGTGCTAATTATGTTGTTGACAGTATCCATCAAAATGTATCTGCTTTGCAAATCTGGTGAAGGAAAATTGTAGAAATATGCTGCAAACACAGGCATTTGTAATACAATCTGCAATATTTATTGATAGGTACACAAGCATTGCAAGTGTTTGGTAACATTCAGCACTAAATTAACAACACGTTATTTCGACTCAAACCCTAAGGGATGTCGGATTAACCATTAAAACATTAATTGTCATTTAGGTCACTATACTTCTTTCAGGCCTACAATACTATATGTGGTCACATCAGACCAAACAAATGACGCCAGTGTGATCCTCTGTGGTGTTTTATATACATTAAGGTAAGCCATGCAATGAATCTTACTCAACTTAAAAATATGCATTATAGGCTGTTTAACAAACGTATCCATGGCATGTCGTCGCAATTAGGAACAGTTGAAACAAATTTATTGAAATAAAGCATTATTGTGAGTCATAATTACTTCTTAGACTAGATAGGCTAGGTAATGACAAAATAGTGTATACGTGCTGCTAATTCTCAGATAGATTTATGCCATGAATTGCATTAAAAATATATAAGTATAAATCTTAAAACAATATTTAGACAGTATACGTGGAAGGATAGACTAAGTCATAGTAATATAGTTTTTAACTGATATTATGATACGATTGCATTCATTCTTTGAATTTCATAAAAGAATCTATAAATGTGATAGAGTAAATAGTTTAAACATATGTGGAAAGTGATGATGACCCTTTTGATTCCTTGTTTAGGAACTAGAAGAGACCACATTAATATCAACATTCATTCAAAATCATATGTTCGAACCTAAATAAAGTATGCCTCATCTGTCTTGAAAATATGTTGAGTTGATTAAATGTATATGATTTTGACAAGCAGAACATTGCTTATATCATTTTCTTTTGATCAGGCGGGACGCCACTATTTTATAGGCTACGATGTCTTTACAAAGACGAAGCAGTTGTTTTTATCAAGCGGAACCTCATTCCTACTATTTCGTTCCAGTTTCATTGTATAAGTACTGTTTAAAAGGTGGATACAGGTGCTATTAGGGATGTAAGAAGTCTACCCTCTGTAAAGGTTGTTTTTTGTTTCTAAAAGAAGAATACTGACATATTTTTTTCCAATATTGTCCATTCTGGCTCGATGCGACGAGAGATAATAAAAACTAAGAAAGTGAATGATTTAGCTCCAAAGTTGGGTCTTCATTAAGAAAATATAAGAAAATAGAGCAACAATTCATTGCAGTATCCTTAAACTGCTGCCATGGTTGTCTAAAGTTATAGTAGGACAATACTTGATTTTAAATAAATAAACAAACAAACAAAACACTTCAATATATCACTTGATCTTTAGCAACATGTTTTCTATACTCTTCCAGTATCGTTTGTGCTCTGATTTGGACCTTACCACTGCTATCAGATCGGGTCGATGGCAAGGTCATGTGTAGCAAAACTGAAATAGAAAAGATAGTAACGGCTTACATCCGCAACTTCTTCTTCATCTATTTCTTCTCCTTCTTCTTCTTCTTCTTCTTCTTCTTCTTATTATTATTATTATTAGTAGTAGTATTAATTAGTGTTATTATAATTAGTAGTAGTAGTAATAGTAGTAATAGTATTGAGAAATGTTGAGTTAGATCGATGTTGAAATTGTAATGCTACGTTCGTACTTAATATGCATATATATATATATGTGTGTGTATAAACATATACATATGCAAATGTATATATATATATATATATATATATATATATATATATATATATATATATATTGAATGTTGGTATAAAACACGTTGATATATCAATACTGTTGGCATATCAATTTACGAAACACCCATGGCGTATAAATACACACACAATTAAAAAGCAGACTATTGCTTGTATTCTCTCTAGATAAGTGATTAATTTCAACTTATTACTCAGTAATACAATAAGAAGGTAACGAGAGAAAATAATAATCCCCGTTTTGTAATGAATTAAACATGTTATGAATTCCCTCTGTTTTCCCTAGCATCTCTCTCTCTCTCTTTCTCTATATATATATCTCTCTCTCATGCCAAAAGGGACAACTTTACATGTAAATCTGTTTAGTCAGAGAGAAAAAGGAATTTGAGCTGAATGAAAAACCTTGAACTCGAACTTACTCCAAATAGCCTAGAGGAATACGATCTCTTATAATGATAATTGTACACTTTTATTGGGATTTTTCTGCAGTGTTACACGGTGTCAAAGATACAAAATTGCAATAACCTGTGCCTACGTGTAGACAGACTGGAAAATTCCTTTGCATACACACACTGTAATCTATCTTAGGTTTTATTTGTTTTTTTAAACCAATAATACGATTCTAAAACAAATGATTTTAAAATATGAATATGTCTGGGGGTTTCTCTCCCTCTTAGTCTCTCGCAGTTTGCGTTGGTTGCTTAGTTATTAAGTCAGTTTTTCTTCAATTGACCCAAATCCCTCTCTCTCTCTCTTTCTCTTACCCTCTCTTTCACTTTCTCTCTGGGTCTGTGTTGTTAAACATGACAGACTAATCGACCAACATGGAAGCAGATTGATGGATTACACAATCTTCTAGCCTGTCAACCGATTCCAGAAAGTGATTTGTTTTGGTTCAACTGTACTCCTGTGCTAAAATGCCTGACAGATTCGTCATTTAAATGTTATCACATGTATCGCACCTTATTGTATGGCATTTTATACATTCAATGTATCATTACTTACCATTATGTTGAAAAAAACGTCTTGTACTTTTCACACACAAAAATGTCCCAACATTTTGTTTTTTCCTGGCTCACTAGTGAATTACCTATTATGAATTAAGTAACCAATCGCATTAAAAGGACTAAGCAAAACAAAACAAAGAAAAAAACATTCTCTGTATTTTAATTTCAGTTTGTGCCAAAGTCACGTAACCCTGTGGAAGACAAACGTCTTCTGCAAACATAACTTTGAATGAGGATGAATGACTTTGATTATGAGCAAGATATTTTGCATTATTCAATATGATTTCTATAAAAAATAATGAAATATATGACCTTAGACAAATGGGTGCAAATGAAATGATATACAGTTTTGGAGATAGTCCATAAAGCTTTTATACACATTTTAAAGAAATCAGTTTAGTGAAATATGGTCAATTGTTAAGTTTTATATGCCAGGTGAGCAATATCATGCACACGTGTCATATTTTTTTAAGGTTTTCAACGACCTGCATGTGGACTAAAAGATCGGATTGATGGGTTTAATAGGAGTAAATAAATCCTACCGAAAGGTCTTTTAAAAACATTTATACCATCGGCATCTGTATGAGGTATCAGCCTGGAGATCACTATCCCGTGATTCGAACGTAAGGCATATATTAAGAAGCCATATAAGTATTTCCCCCTTCATATTTAAAAGTTGTATTCATTTTGTGCAGAAGACCATAGTCTAAACCCCAGATGTCATAGTCATGGAGGTCAACATAGTTAACCTTTGCAAATATACACCGTATATGATTAAGTGAACATATGTACAAGAGGGATGTTTTATGTCTCCTCGTAGTACCATTTCGCGATTGATTCCTCAAGCAAAACCTGAAAGTAAAGTATGATCATGTTAATTATAGGCCCATCTCTCTAGCATGTATAACCTGCGAATTAATGCAACGCATATTAAGTCGTTACAAGATACTTATTCATTCTTCAGAAACAAACTAGTGACTGAAAGTGACTTAGGTGACTAGTCTAACAACTTTCTCTAAGAAAAAGGTCTTCTAAAGTTCAAGAGCTTAGTAAAAGGTGAAGAGGTTAGCGGTTGATAGGATTAATGACATACCAGGAACGAGGGTAGGTAGAGGCTATTGATACATCAACTATTAATTAGGCTGGCATGTAGCAACACATGTTTAGTGCGGGTTTAGGAGTTGAAATGTTTCGAGAGAAAGAGGAGTCAGAGAAGGAGAAAATGTATTCAAAACATTTGAACTCTTAAACCCGCACTTAAAATGTGACATTTGTAATATATCTGCTTGCTATTAATGATTTCTCATTTACATTACCTGTATTTGTTTTATAAAATAAAAACATAATCTACGACAATTAATTATTATAGAGAATGTGAGGCACTTACTAATGTTAACTAATTTGTTCCCTGTGTGTTTAGGTTTATTGCCACTAAAAAATAAAATGAGTAAATGTATCGTACAAACTATAAAATCCATATCGTGTTAGAAATGATTTAAATGCATGCCCTTAACAGAACACTAAAAGACTATTTACCGATGATAGCATTATTTAACAGAGCATACCATTTTATGATGGCACCAGCTAGGTGGGAAAACGACTGGCTTATGTCTATTCAACTATGACAAACGCAACCTTTAAGTATTGCCATAAAGAAAAATCGATTTTAACAAACATATTTTCTTCATATCAATCCTCTGATAAAAGGAGATTACACTAAAAATTTAGGCGTAACAATACAATCAGATCTCTGGAATATTGGAAAAGACATTTAAAAGTACAATTATCAAAACACAAAAATAACCGCATATAAAACTCTCAGAACACCGGACGCAAAATACATTAGAAATGTTCGGGACCACATCAATCTGTCCAAATAAACCAAATCCACACCATCCCAAAAAGAGCCGCACGCTGCATATTAAATACGTATCAGAGTACAACAGACATACACTCAAATCGGATAAGTATTGAACAATGGCGGTTTTGTAAATGGCTCACCCTATTTCATAATTTGTGATCAATGCCTTCTATCGCACGTATATACTCCAGAACCGGATGTATCCGCCGACTAATCTTTCAAACTATCCAAAAAAGCAAACCTTCACATACATATTCCTTCTTTTCTGGAACAATACCCTAATGCAACAGTCAGCCAGCATCATCAGTTATGATAGACGTTTGTATACAGAAGTTATATTCATTTGCAACTGAGATTGTACATAGTTTAAACTGTACTGTAAAATGTATTTTAGAATCACTTGTTCTCACTCTGCTCCAAACCCACACATTATAAGATAGTCCGTTTAGTGAATGCATACAAACACTTGTAAGAAGAAGAAGGCTTTATGGTACCATAAAGTAGTATTGTAAATTAGCGCCGACAAATTTCCTATTACAATAATATATTGGGGTATTCTCACATATGTGTTTAGTAGATCTCATTAGAGATATGAATAGTTCTGTGTATTAGGTGCTTGAGTCCCGTTTCGAGACACCATGGGTGTAATGTCAATTAGGTACTTATAATTCTGTACTGACAAATCATACCAAGGTGAAGTAAAACAAAAAACATACAAATGCGAATTTGGGTCTAGTGACTATATTGTCCTTAGTTTGATAAATATATACTAATTGTGATACTAGGCCTTTTTATATAACGCTTTAGCGACAGCTACTCTTGTCATGGTGCCCTTGACAATACAGAGGAAACAAAAAATAATATCCAAAGTCATACTGTATGTTTGACATTACGTTTGGATTGTTTTTTTGTTTGATTTTTGTTTAACTTTTACCTCGAACGGCTTTGATCTGAAGTTTAAAACAAGCTGCCTTTCGACACCGTGCGTGTTACACCTTATTGCGTTATGTGTTTTCACTATGACAGCAATATTGGGAATTGTATACGAAGGAAAAATACTTAAATACATATAACATTTTACAGTGCAGCTAAATTTTCTATTTCCGATCCATTTTTAATGGTATTGAATCTCGATAATTAGAGTAGTCAGGTTTCTCTTCGTTCAGAAACGTTTGCAGAATAATTTTACGGATATCGTAGATTGATTCGTTATTGCACAAAAGTAAGAAGTGTTTTATTTGTTTGTTTATTTATTTAAAATCATGTATTGTCCTTCTATAACTTTAGACAACCATAGCAGCAGTTTAAGAATACTGCAATGAATTGCCACTCTATTTTCTTATATTTGCTTACTGAAGACCCAACTTTGGAGCTATATCATTCACTTTCTTAGTTATTATTATCTCTCGTCGCATCGAGCTAGAATGGACAACTTTGGAAAAAAATATGTCGGTATTCTTCTGTTAGAAAAAAAACAACAACAACAACAACAAAAAAAAAAAAAAACCTTTACAGAGGGTAGACTTCTTACATCCCTAATAACAGCTGTATCTACCTTTTAAACAGTACTTATTCAATCAAACTGGAACGAAATAGTAGGAATGAGGTTCCGCTTGATAAAAACAACTGCTTCGTCTTTGTAAAGACATCGTAGCCTATAAATAGTGGCGTCCCGCCTGATCAAAAGAAAATGATATAAACAATGTTCTACTTGTCAAAATCACATACATCTAATCAACTCAACATTTTTTCAAGACAGATGAGGCATACTTTATTTAGGTTCGAACATATGATTTTGAATGAATGTTGATATTAATGTGGTCTCTTCTAGTTCCTAAACAAGGAATCAAAAGGGTCATCATCACTTTCCACATATGTTTAAACTATTTACTCTATCACATTTATAGATTCTTTTATGAAATTCAAAGAATGAATGCAATCGTATCATAATATCAGTTAAAAAAACTATATTACTATGACTTAGTCTATCCTTCCACGTATACTGTCTAAATATTGTTTTAAGATTTATACTTATATATTTTTAATGCAATTCATGGCATAAATCTATCTGAGCAATAGCATCACGTATACACTATTTTGTCATTACCTAGCCTATCTAGTCTAAGAAGTAATTATGACTCACAATAATGCTTTATTTCAATAAATTTGTTTCAACTGTTCCTAATTGCGACGACATGCCATGGATACGTTTGTTAAACAGCCTATAATGCACATTTTAAGTTGAGTAAGATTCATTGTATGGCTTACCTTAATGTATATAAAACACCACAGAGGATCACACTGGCCTCATTTGTGTGGTCTGATGTGAACACACATGGTATCGTAGGCCTGAAAGAAGTATGGTGACCTAAATGACAATTAATGTTTTAATGGTTAACCGGACATCACTTAGGGTTTGAGTCCAGATAACGTGTTGTTAATTTAATGTTACCAAACACTTGCAATGCTTGTGTACCTATCAATAAATATTGCAGATTGTATTACAAATGCCTGTGTTTGCAGCATATTTCTACAATTTTCCTTCACCAGATTTGCAAAGCAGATACATTTTGATGGATACTGTCAACAACATAATTAGCACGATATACTGTTTAATCGAAAAAAAATTACGAATAGTTGAAAGACTATTTGCTTTCACACGATTTGTGTCATACACTGTATCCAGTTGCAAGAATGCAAATGGCAATAACGCAAAAAAAATGTCGGAGCAAGTTTTTGTTCGTATGCACATGTTCAAGTGATGACCACAACATTTACCAAATTGCATGCCAATACATTGACAAATGTAAGCCAGATGCGAGATCAAAGTAATGTGTCTATATTCTCATGTTCTAGTGATGCCCACAATATTTAAAAAAGTGTCATGGCAATTCGTTGAAAACTGTTATCAAGCATATGCTTTCAAATTAGGCAACGTTTGTCTTTGAAGTAGTATGTGCCTGAATCTCTCCATTTGTTTGAAGTTACCTTGGCATGTACCAAGTGGGCCTTGATATATTTAGGCATTTGGCATGCATCCATAGAAATGTCTTGAAATATTTCCTTCAAACTTTTCGAAGCTTTGACTAGTGCCAAGTCTTCAGAATGATGTGTTGTAAGTTTGAGGCATCGCGGTGGATAGTAACCACGAAGAGGACGCTCTTGTTGGTTTTAGAGTGCTCCTCTATCGAAGTGCGTAGTTTTGCTAATAACCTCCTCAATGAACCTTCTTTTGTTTCCTTTCTTCAGAGGTTCCCCATTAATTAGAGGATATGCGTTTGGTCTGAACGCATAGGTAGAAAGGAAGATGTTGTAATACTTGTGTGGGGTGGCACCTGGTCAGGAGCATATATTGTTGAGGGGAAGATTTTATTTTACTTGAAGTTGCCTAGGCATTTACCAGATGGTCCTTTCAAAAACTGGAAGAGATATGGGCCAAAGCGATATGATGGATGCTATCAAACATACAATGAGCACGTTAGACAGTTTAATATCAAAGAAATTCCGAGTAATTGAAAGAATAAAACCAAATAGTTTTCGTATGTAACAATTGCAACAAAGTTAGTTGCGTTTGCACTAATAGTTAGTACATGATAACGGGAATAACAAGGGTAAGTACATCAACACAAACAATACGTCCTATTGCATCACCAAACTAACTACGTGGGTTTGTTGATAAAACGAAGCATGTTAACAAGGCACAGGAGATGGAGTTTTTTTTTACTTGTTTTCATTTTCTTAAATCTGAGAGACAAATCATTGACGTCATGCCGGGAACAATCTGAAGTATTATCAACTCTTTCTTAACAAGTGCAGGACCCTTTTGTAATTCCTAGCAGATCATGATGTGTTGTTTTCTTGTTTTATTTTTTTTTCTGCGGTTAGTTTGGTGGTAGCAATTATTTACTATTTAATCGGAACAAGACAAGAAAACTTGAATAAATCTGAAACTTACTAAACAAAACCAGCACCAATCTTGCTGATCATCAACGTATAAACACATTTATGTATAAATATATACATTTGTATAGTGGTCTGATGGTGCTGTTCTTCTTCTATCAGTTGCTGATGGAATTAGTGGTGCTATTTGTCTTACCTCCCTATTTTGAAAGATATTCAAATCAATTTTGACTTTTTCGAATCAGCTATAAATCTCAGCTTACTGAAACAATCGAAGAAGGCAGGGCCGGCAAGATTTGAAGAAAGAAAAATAAATCAAAAAGCTGAAACATATTGATATTACTTTTGTGTCTTTGGTGCGATACATCGTTTTAACATAATATTGCTCATGGGGAAATATTGGATCCAAAACTTAATTTGAATCCGAAGTGTCTTTCATGATTGCAGCGTTCGATAGCAGGTTACATTTTTATCATGTAGGACACCAACATGACTATTTTAGAAACTTGATTTTTTGCGCCAGTAAATATTAAACAGTTAATACCTAATATGCTGTATCAAACTGAGAAAATGGGAGCTAAGTGCAATGCTTGAGGGCACGGTAAGGTTATGTCAAGCTATGAATACAGTATGTGGGTAGTGGGCACTCGACACTGTTACAAAAAGGGCTTTGTCACCACACTCCCATCCGTCGTGCTTGACAAAAATGTTTTCACAGTTCATCAAAATTATAAAAAATGTGAGGAATCTGTAAATCAATGTTTCATGTAAAACAATGCATTTTGATTCAAACAACTGTTTTCGGATCTCGCTTCAAAGTTTGCCGACCATTTGAGTGAGTTCTAAATCTGAGTAGGTAAGCAATAGACAGAGTTGGAAACATTATTCCAATTATTTAAAATTGAAGATTCAACAACTGTAAAGGAAAAAAAAACAATACTAGGTAAGTGTGTTTAAAATGCATTTCAACCTAGGTTATCTTCTCTCGCTGTCTACTTATATATCCCCCTTCCCCCAAGACTTATGTGTACACAGCTTTTAATCGCAATTGTTGATTCATATATTAATTCATTTATGCTACTATATATTGACTATGTGTTTGCTTGCATACGTCGAATCAATAAAAGTATGTTATGTTATGTTCTGTTCTCTTCATCACATGGCGAGAAACATTCAAGTTTGTATGATCCAGTGCATGTATTCATATCGGATACTGATTTATTCACGAACATGGTTATTATAATATCGTACAGTCGTTCTTATGAAATAATTAAAATGTGCAACGAGGTCAGTTCGAATGCACGAATGCTTAATGCATATTACTGTATTCACAATCCAACGTGTCTCATGCAGTAAACGGCTCAGTCATTGTATTTTTAGCTGGTATGGAAATTTATCGGACTATGTGATGTTGTGTAACCTGGATACTGATGTCAATGGTGACGTTTGCTGTGAGGGGTCAAAGGTTCTGGACCAACGTCTCTGAGGGATAGGGATATTCTTGACAAATTCTTCAGCAGGCTGGGAAGAGCAGACCACACGAACTTGTTCGATAACCAGCTATGGATCGGAAATATCTCGTGATCATCGCCTACACATATATTAGGCTATGAACCTAGAAGCCACTTTCATTAAATGTCGATCAATCTAATGCACAGTCATAGTTGCTGATGTACAATACATTAATCCCATTTCTTGATAGTTCCATTTTTTGATCATATTATTAATTTAATACATTGATCATATTTATTGATAGATCCTCACATTGATTATATATGTTCGTGAATAGATACATCTGTTGAGAAAACATTCATTTATTATTCCCGTTGAAAAACGATATAATTTTTAATTATTTGCTTAAATCCATGCTTTGATCGCATTTATTGACGAGAGATACCATCTTGTTATATTCGTTGCTGGACGTTTTGTGGATGAGCAAAATAGACTTGTGGGTGTTATAGTTTAGTTTATGGTAGGTGAAATGAAGGATATGATCTTTTGTGTCAATCAGCATTAATTCGCATTATAAATAAACATCTCATACACCTGATTGCGTTATGTGTTTTCACTAGATCCAATCGCAACCGGTTTCATCCTGTTATCTCTCTCTCTCTATATATATAAATATGTATATATCGTTCTGTCTATACATATATCGTTATATTCTTGTGTCTATTGGTCTATCGTGCATATATAAATTCATACCTAAGTGCACCTGTTTTGCTACATGATCCTTAAATCTATCCTGTCTCAGTCTCCCCATCATATTAACATACATATTTTTGTACAGGAGAGACATGCATTATGCAAAATTGAAAAACCTGTTGTACACAATGTATCTTTTATTAAAATATTCCCAGTTGCATGTGGCACAAGTTGAGTACTGTTCTGATAGAAAATATAATTGAGTTCATTCTTAAAATGAGACAAAATTGGAAGTTCTGTAATAATTCTACATCTCTAAATATATTGTTTCAGTGCCAACTAGATAACGTTATAATATCATATGGATATTATTCAATCACAAAAATTAAAATAATCAGCAATATAAGGAAAGGAAGCTACCACTATATTTTAACTTTGAATTATATGGTAGATTATTCTTACCCATTTACATTTAGTCGATTCTAGTAAACGTTTAGAACTTTATTTTTAATTGGCATCATATTGTCAAGATTGTACTTACTTACCTTTAAGCCACAATTCACGCATACATACCTATGAATCTTTGAAAACGTTTGAATTCACCATTTTTATTCCTTCTTGTCTGTAATCTTGAATGATGACATTTTATAATTTGGTAACAGAGATAATGTCGATTTGCGAAATTTAGTTTTATTATGTATCTCAGTCCAGACCTACGACTCGCGTATAATTTATTTACGGCAGTAACAATAGACAATGATCGTACATTTTTACTCCGTTACATAGAAACATAATACAAACTTGTTTGCTATAAACGCATGTATTTAAAAAAAATAATGTTGACATGGATTGGGACAATTCAATATAAGGTGTGAACAATCGTAGCGGCAAATGAACATATCCTGCAAGCATAGAAAACAGACAAGCAAAAAATAAACTAAAGTCTTCAAGACCCATTTCCTTATTTTGAAGCAGTCAACTGAGGTTTGTTATCTCTAGTAAAGTCTTTCACATCAAGTATGTAACCGTCGTTATGTTTAACCAACTAAACAGAAGTATTTTGACAGAGCTGTATATTAGTGTATTTAATCGTTGAATTCTTTAATCTAGACTGTAGTCGAAGCTTGTAAGGAAGTACTAATTGATTTCACACCTGTTCTAAAATATAATTTCTCTGCGACATTCAATCATTTCAAGAGGTGTTCGTTCAAACATAGAAATATGCTAAGTACGTATTATGACAGGATGAAGCATGTTTGGGACTGGATTAGTGAAGACACCGAAAGCAACTGCGTTAATAAGACTTTTATTAATAAACGCAATTTAAAAAATGAACAAATCTGACACCATTATAACAAAAAAATAAGGAAAATTATAAAGTTCCTAACATGGAACTAGCAACAACAAGTAACTCAACGAGAACAATCAAAGATGAATTTAACGAATGGAATTTTAAACAAACGTTAATAACATCCTATGACCAATCAACACATAAGAGTATATGATCTACACCCCAATATAAACAAGGTTTTATTAAGTACCAAAGATGACCAAAGCATGTGATTTATGCACTTATCAACATGTTACTCATTTATTCATCAATCTATTAACTCATCAAGCGATATTGGAATATGTATGAATTTATGGATCTGTCGTTCATATAACGATATTGAATGGGAATGCATGAAATTATGAATCGATCACACATATAGCGATATTGAAATTTGAATACATGTAATTTTGCACAGATAGCAATACTGAAAATAACAATAAAATGGAACACGTAGTATGTATAACTATCGTGGCGTCCATTTGACGACCAAGATGTATCTCCGGTTCCACCCGCTCTAGTCAATGGTCAAGGAGCCACCACGCATGGTCCACCCCTCCCAGTCTGTTGAAGGATCCCTCGAGAGCCTTCACATTTAACACAGACCCGCTGGTCGAGAAGCCTTGGTCCCTCGCATCGAGAAAACCAGAACACTCTTCCGAAACAACGTCACCAGACACAGCGTACACGTCACAAGAAACCACAGAGTTCTGTGACTTCACATCACCAAACCATATATAAGGCAACACAAGCACCACACAAGGCACCACACAAGGCACCACACAAGGCAGCTAAAAGTATGACAACTAAACCGTGTAGTACATATGACACGGTTAGTACTTTTGCATTGATATATGTTGCGCATGCGTGCACATGAATTACATCTCGTTACACATTACATTAATCATTCAATGCATGCTGCGTATAATTAAATAAAATCCGTCTGTTCAGTTACAGCAAATAGCTGACTTGAACCAGACTGTAGTATTTCTAATATCATGGCGTTGTATGACCTAGGTATTGACTCCCTGTAGAATTTAGAATAAATTCTAAAACATCTAAAATATGAAACAATTATGTCATATAAAACGAATAGAGATAAAGTATACAATCTTAAATTTCACATACCTCTCAGCTGGAGATTTGCTCCCGTAAAGAGGTAAGCTTTCTGACAAGACTCGTCGTAGTGTAATTTGTTTATAGAGAATTTTCTCTATATGTACCCTAGCTGTGACAGATATGCGCAGCAGCTAGGTACTTAGGTTTTCACTGCAGGCCATTTACATGCAGCACGGGGTGAATCGCGCTCAGTATTTCAAAATAACTAGAGCCGAAAAAATAAACAACCCTCGAGTAACGCTCTAGTCGGAAATGAAACCCGAATACATTTTTGATCACATATACATATTGATATAAATCATACAATTCCAAAACACGTATGTTCGCCATTATATTTATTTATGTGTGAGCAACGGATTCATTGAACTTAATCAACTGGTTTTCTATACTCGTCTAGTATTGTTTATGCTCTGAGTTTGACCTTACCACCGCTTACAAATTGTTACGATGACAAGGTCATGTGAATCAAAACTTAAATCAAATTATGCCAAAGGCTTACATCCGCAATTTCTTCTTCTGTTTCTTCTTCATCGTCTTCTTCTTCTTCTTCTTCTTCTTTATATTATTAGTATTAGTATTGCTAGTAGCAGGAGTGGTAGTAGCAATAGTATTGAAATATGTTACAATACCACATACACGAAAAATACCATGACTTTTAAAGTGCTGATATAAAGCAGTTTGTTATATACAGTACTGTTTGTATATCAAATGTATGCCTGTTTTTCTCTTGGTTTTGAAGTAATAATAAGATTATCAAACAGATTATTTGTAAATATTAAAAATGACTGAAAGTTTATCTCTCCTCTCTTTTACTGTCAGTCTGCGTTGGTTTCTCAGCCAGTATGTCAGTTTTACTTCAATTGACCCATATCTCTCTCCCTCCCTCCCTCTCTCTCTCTCTCTCTCTCTCTCTCTCTCTCTCTCTCTCTTTTCTCTGTCTATTTTACTTTCTCTTTGGATCTGTGGTGGTAAAAATGACAGACTAATCGAGCAACAGAGAAGCAAATAGATTGATACAACAATCGTATTGTAATCCACCTGCACCCTATCCCCGTCACCATATTGGTTGATTAGCATGTTAGTGTTACCTTATCGTCGTAGAACTGGCACACAACCCGACCAACAGAATGAGAGAGAAAGAGAGAGAGAGAGAGAGAGGGTAAAAACAATGTTATGATCAGTATCAATAGTAAATAAAGCAAAGTAATGTCTTAGATCAACTGTAAATAACTTTAAATGCTTGAATTATCTCTAGTGGGTTCGTCATTTTGCTCAGACTATACCTCACACGTTTCGATGTACTCGCCAGTGACCGAATGACCGCGCATTTACTACTCAGGACTCTACCTATGCCGTGTTTGTTGTGCTCTACTTTCTTCATTTAAATCAACCTTCACGATTAAATCCTACGCATCTCTTTTGTTTATTTAATCCATACGAATAAAAAAAAATGCTCAATAAAGAAGCAAATGAACAATTTTGAAAATGATTGTGAATAGCTACCATGCTTGTAGAACTACATCTTTTCAGCGGACAGGCCGGGATGGGATGTGAAGAGTTAACTCTTCCCTCAATATACAGTTTCCTGTAAAGAATCTTAAATTCCGTTGGAACGTAAGTATGCCTGTTTATAAGTAAAATATATGTGTCGAACGAACGATGTATCATTGATACACCACTTGTTGTATAATTTTTTTATTAAAAGGAAAATCGGCAAGCCTCGTTTACTTTTAAGGAAACATTCACACAATTTATGGTATATCAAAAACATAGCGCACATAATATATATATATATATATATATATATAATTTAAGCTAAAGAAGAAAAAAAAACCTCGCTTGTTTCGCTCTTAATCGTACAGTTATTAAATCCTAGGTTTGTGTTCATGTGAATCTCTGGAATCTGTCTCTCACTAAGTTATTGAGAGTTATTCTGTACACATGCTTTTTTAGTTTTCTTCCTAACCTCATAGGTCAACAAAGGATACACCTGGGGTGGACACTGAGTTAGCATCTTAGTCCCAGCTAAACAGTACAATATTATTGTAAGCTGAGTTTCTCCACTAGCATGAGATAAGACCGGAGCAATGTCATGCCGTTTTAAAGGCTAGTGTTGCAGCCATTAATGCACACCTTGCACATTTTCACATGCGAAAATGAAATTGAGGTTATATTTATTTGCATTATTTTAACTTTTTAGACAAAGCAAACAAGTACCGTACAAAAGAAAACTCTGTAGAACTTATGTTATTTGTGTTCTTACCTAATTTTAAGTAAAATGTGAGACACTTTATACAGGGAGTAGTCTCATCATCTTTGAAAACACTGCATAGCTACGCATGAAACATTTCTTATAGATTGCTACCATGTTTAGTTTAGGTGAACTGATATCCTCGTGGAAGAAAATGTGCATAAAGCCAAATGATGGGGAAAGGGATAGAATGTTCCCTTAAAATAAAACAAATGTTGGGCTCAGACCACAATTACCCAACCCCTCCCAGCCAACCCCACTCTAACCTTTTGAGGGCGACCCAAATCAGTAAGATGTTCCGAAAAATTAGTGCCACTTTTGCATGGTTTGTTTGCCAATGACTTATTTGGTAAATATACTTATTTTATTAGATATGAAGCATTATACTTTAAATTGTATGAAATTCTATAGAACTTTGCATTTGCTTCATGATCAACGAAATCAGCAGGATGTAAAATGTCCCTGTTTTCTGGGTCACGCATGAGCTTTTTGTTTTTTTCTCTACGTAAGTACATTTGTAACAGACGAAGACGAGACTGTCAAACAATTACAGAGAATTATTTTAAATGTCTTGTAATTGTAGCTTTAAGAAGAAACGAAAAAAACAAAAAAAAAAACCCACACAAAAACACTCAACATCTTTGTTTTTCCTGGCACACTGTCAAATTTACCTATTAAGGGTTAAGTAGAGAATTGTTTAAGAAAGACCAAGCAAAAGGACACGAAAAGCAATAAAAATCCTTCGTAGACCACTAACATCTCCTGTAAACTTAACCTTGAATGATCATGAATGACTTTGATTATGAGGACGAGATTGTGCATACTAAATATGCCTTTCGATAAAAATGATTAAATGTATGACTGTATAAATACAGGCACAAATCGACATGATATTCAGTTTTGGAGATAGTCCACATATCTTATTGTTAAAATGCTAAAGAAACCAGTTTAGTGAAATATGGTCAATTCTTAAGCTATTTTAGCCACGTGAGCAATATCAGGCACACTTGGCCTTTTTGTAAGGTTCTCAAAGATCCGCATGTTGACTGTTGTGATGGGTTTAATAGAAGCAAATAAATCCTACTAAAAGGTCTTCTTTAAAAATGTCTTCCATCGCCATCTGTATGAGGTATCAATCTAGAGATCACTATTTCGTAATTCGGGCGCAGACATATATTAAGATGCCGTATAAGTATTTCTCCCTGCATATTTAAAACTTGCATTCATTGTGTGCAGCAGAATATACGCTATATCCCAACTGTCATAGTCATCAAGCTCAACATAGTTAACCTTAGCAAATATGTACCATTTATGATTAAGTCAAAAATATGTACAAGAGAGTTGTTTTGTTTATCCTACCAGCACCATTTGTCATCTGATTCCTCACACAAAATAGTAAAAATACAGTATTATAATGTTAAATTATTGGCACATCTCTCCAACATGCATAACCGGCGAAGTAATGTAACGCATACAAAGTTGTTAGAAGGTACTAATTCATTCTTCAAAAACAAAATAGTGACTAAAAGTGACTTACCTGACAAGGTCAACTACTGTCGTAAACAACAAGGTCTTTTAAAGGTCAAGAGTTTAGTATAAGGTGAAGAGGTTAGTGGATGATCGGATTAATGACACACCAGGAACGAGGTTAGGTATAGGCTATTGCTACATCAAATATTATTTTTGGTTTGCATGCAGCAACACATGTTTAGTTTGCGTTTACGAGTTCGAGTTTTTTTCAGAGAAAGAGGAGTCAGAGAAGGAGAAAATGACAGTATTGGGCTATTTCGACAATACTATGACTTCAGTTAAAAAATGCTACTTTAGACAAAAAACGAGTGACATGACTCAGAGTGACTTACCTTCGCTAGATCAATGAATGCTATAAACCATAAGGTGTTATAAAGGTCAAGAGCTTAGCAAAATGTGACGAACCTAGCGGCTGATTGGACTAAAAATATCTCATGCACACGGGTCGGTACAGGTTACTGATATGCCAAATATTAATTTATGTTTACAGGCAGCAAAACTTATTTACTGTCTTAAATGTTACCTGAACACGTTCTAGGTAGTACTCGTTCGGGGCGTTTTGAGTAATGAAGTAATACGCAGCACGATTTTGGAGATATTTCTTTTATAAATCTGCATCTGAATTCATACCATTTATCCTTGCGTAGCTTTCTACATGTTGACCCACTTTAAAATATGGACTTTATAGTTTGTGCGATACATTTAATCATTATATTGTTCAGTGGCCCTACACTTAAATATCTAGGGAAAAATACAAGTTAACACTACTAAGTGCCTACCACCGTCGATTTTGTTGGCTAAGGTCTGAAAATCTATAAGGTCACCATCTCAGTGAACATTTATGCCTCTAACTACAACGCTAACCGTCTTAAATGTATGTCGAACAGGCTTCTGCAATGAAAACATATCCTTACGTTCAAGCCACCGTTTAAATATCACTTGGTGATTTTGTACTGTTCATATGCCTTCAGAATCGTGTATAACTTTACAATTACAGTCCTGCATATACTGCTGAATTGCTGGATCGTAATACAACTTGTCTACACATTCTTCTTTAGAACTTCTCTTTCACATTCTCTATAATAAAAATTAATTGTCGGAGCTAATGGTTTATATTTTATAAAACACATATAGGTAATAAAAGTGAAAAACCAATAATAGCAAGTATATATATTCAAACTGTCTCAAAATAGCATCAACACACGACATTTATTTTGTTGAAAAAGCATTTTAGTATATTGTGCTTAATATGTTTTTTTTTACAGTAACTGCAGTTTAGCACAGTCGCTCCTTAATCTCAGCCATCTGTCGTTACTTTTATATTTGATACTTTTTGGGATAGGCTTCGGCTATCCATCCTGGAATATATTTGTATAGCTCTCCATGTAATCTGTTTGGAAACATTCTCAACATGGTTACAATTTCAAGTTCCTATATAAGGCTCCTTTGGGCTATTAGGGCTCTTGTGGGATATTAGGTTACACTATGTTCTCCTGCATAGCCATCATTTCGCGCATGTTAAGGTCCTTGTCAAACCACTTATCTCTCTTCAGTTCAGTTTCTCGTCAATCTTTGCAAAATCTTTCAGTTTAAATAAGGTCAGATTCTTCTCTTGAATATATGCACGCTGCAGTTTTTCTTCCCATGGCAGCAGCACTTTGTCTTCGTCTAAAATGTCATAGTATTGTCGAAATAGCCCAGTAGATTATCCCATCTACCACACATAACGTGCGGATGCTTTCCTTGATTGGAGTGAAGCGAAACCATTGAAACGATCGAAAACCGCTTCCGCGTATGCAACGTCCAAGAGATCATCTATCGTTCTCTTGTATTGTATCAGTTCGCTCAAATGTGTATCCATTGGTGTTGTCAGCATACATAAATTAATTGTTATGAAATGAATAACATCTGACTATATAATTGGCTCATGTGTCATTAGCCTGACCTTTCTCTGATCTCTGGAATTTCGAAATATTAAATACATGTTCACAATAATTGTCTTATTTACATGTTCGTTTTCTCTTTCTCTGACCCATCGTTCTCTCAAAACACTTGAACCCCTAAACCCACCCTAAATATGTGTTGCTGCATGTAGACGTAATTACAATTTGATATATCATTAACCTCTCCCTACCCTCGTCACTACTGTAGCATTAATCCGATGAAGCACGTTCTTCACCTTTTACTAAGCTCTTGATCTTTAAAATACCTTGTCATTTATGACAATCGTTGACCTAGTCACGTAAGTTACTTTTAGTCAATAATTTGTTTCTGAAGTATGAATTAGTACAATATAACAACTTAGTATGCATTCCATTAAGTTGCAGGTTACACTTGTTAGAGAGATGTGCCTATAATTAACGTGATAATACTTTGTTTTCGCTATTGTGTGAGGAATCGAACTAAAACTGGTGCTGGGAGGAGACAGATAAAATCTATCTTGTACATATGTCGACTTAATCATAAACGGTCTATATTTGCTAAGGTTAAAGATGTTGACCTCTATGACCATGACATCAGCTGTGTAGCATATGATCTCCGGAACAGAACGAATTAAAATATGCGGGGGAAAATATTTATATGACTTGTTTATATATGCCTTACGCCCGAATCACGAGAGAGTGATCTCTAGATTGATACCGCATACAGATGCCGATGGAAGATATTTTTAAAGAATACTTTTCGGTAGGATTTTCTGCTACCCATTGATTTTTCAGTAAGCATTCATCTCTTAAAAAAACCTTACAAAAGATTCCAAGTGTGTCTGATTTTGATCACGTGACTTACATAATTAATAATTGACAATAGGTTTGTTTAGCATTTTAATACAAGCTTCAAAACTGTATAACTTGTGGATATGACCAATTTTGTTAACATTCTTATATTGAATTATTTTGATAGAAAAGCATATTTAATATGCTATATCACATAATCAAGTCATCCATGATCATTAAAAGTTAAGTTTACAAGAGACGTGTATGGTATACAGGGTCACATGGCTTTCACCCGAAATGAAATTATAATGCAGACATATTTTGTTGTTTTTTATTTTCTTTTTTTAGTCTTTTTATGGCCTTTGTTTACTTAGCTCTTCCAAGGTAAATTTGGAAGTGTGCCAGGAAAACATATGTTGGGGTCTTTTTGTGTTTTCTCTTTCTTAGAAACTAAGAATACAAGACACATATTTCGAAACAATTGTAAGTAATGGCACATGGAATGTATGAAATGCTATAAAAGAATGCGCAATACATGTGATAACATATACAGTACAAACAGGTCAGGCACTTTAACACAGGAGTAAAAATGAAGAAAAACAAATCACTGTCTGTAATCGGCTGACTGTCTTGTTTTGGTGTGCTACAAATGTAAACAAACTGACGTAAAGGAAGTAACCAAAAAGCGCACCAGACAACAGAGACACGTTACATCCTACTACTTTCATTGTAAATGAAGCAAATGCAACTTTCCATACAATTTCATAAAGTTTAAAGCATACCTCTTCATATCTAATAACATGAGTAAATTTACCAAAAAAGTCAGTTTCAAACAGACCATGCAAACTAGGCAATATATCATCGGAACATCTTCCTGATTTTGGTCGACCTCGTAAAGGTAGAGTGGAGTGTGTTATGAGGGCTGGTGTTATTGTTGTTTGGGCCCAATATTTCCATTTTTGAAATGAGCATTCTATCTCTTCTCCCATTCTTTTGCTTTGAGCACATTTTCTTTAACGAGAGTATCAGTTCACCCAAACAAAAAATGTCAGTTTTCATGCGTAGCTATTCATTCTTTTCAAACATGATGATTTCATACATATTACCAAGCTTGAAAACAACCACTATGCCAAATAATTATAAAAACTGTGAAGAAAATCGTTACAGAACTACATTTCCTGAAAACAGTGTATTGTTACACAGTCTGATTACAAGTATATATAACACATTGAAACAAAATCTACATTATTGGCGTATGCATTCTTCTCCAGTTCAAATTATACTTAATCTGACCGTTTATCACCTATTGTTACTGTAAAATCTGGTCAATAAACGAAGTATTTCATTCCACAGTCAAGAAGTGATTGTACTTTGGTGCAGTTATAAACCAGAGACTAAACCCTGACTAAAGTTTCCCCACATTTTACTTTAAATAGGGTAGAATAACAAAGAAGACACGTTCTACAGAGTTTTCTTTTGTACCGTGCTTTTTTGCATTGTCCACAAGGTAAAAACAATCAAAATAAATAGAACCTCGATTGCATTTTTGCACGTTAAGAGGAACACGGCGTACATTCATGCCTGTAGCAATAGTCTTTGAAATGTCACGTGTTATGCATGACACTGCCGTGGTCTGAGCTGATGCCAGCGGTAAAAAATCACCTTACAATAATATTTTTCCGTCGAACTGGGACTAATATGCTAACTAAATTGTAACCCCAGTTGTTTACTGACCTCATTTAATTAATTAGTGACCTATTGGGTGGGTAAGAAATATGAAGAAGCATTGAGCAGAAGAAATCTCATTAACATAGTGATGTTAAAATTTCATTTAGATACACACACACACATGTATTTATATATATATATATATATATATATATATATATATATATATATATATATATATATAAAGATAGATAGATAGATAGATAGATAGATAGATAGATAGATAGATAGATAGATAGATATAAATATAGATATAAAGATAGTTAGATAGATAGATACATATATTGACACAACATTTATAACAACGCATTTTCAAAACACGTTTCGAGCTAAACAAGCTCTTCGTCAGGGGGATAAACACCTTCGATATACAAAACAAACACTAAATACAAAATTAAAGAAAACTTCTGGACTTCTACATGTTAGAGTCATTAGGGGGAATTTACAAGAATACACACACACATATATATATATATATATATATATATATATATATCTATATATATATAATATATAAGTAATAAAACTAATAATAATTATAAAAAGTTGTATATATATATATCCCAGAGAAAACCAACAATTTTTATGAACCTAGGACGGAACACAGCGTGACGCAAATCAACGCCATATACAAGATTTGCTAAATCAATTATATCCCGGCAGAGTTATGTACTAAGGTTCTAAACGAAAAATGGCAATATAATTGTGTAGCGGGATAATGAACAAGAACTATAATAATAATAATAATAATAATAATAATACTACTACTACTAATAATACTAATAATAATAACATAATTACTTGGGTAAATATTATCGCAAAATTTGCGTACTGGTGAAAAACTGCTGACTGGCTATAATTTGCATAAGACTGGAATGGGAAGGTTAGCTTTTGTCATTTAGGCCGAACTCTTCGTGACTTTTCAATTGTAGTATCCATTATCGTTCGTTACGTGTGCGTTCTTTGCTGACCCACCGCAGGTTTGACTCAATCGATAGCATTTGAGGAACTCGAATGAGTGTCCAGTCGAGATGTAGTGTTTGGTGACTTTCGCGTTGACTTTGTTGCGAATATAGCTTTTGTGGTTATTCGTTCGCTTTTTGAAATCAACGATTTCGCCTACATATTTAGTGGCACATATCTTGCAATGTCAGAAGACAGATTGCATTTTTGGCTCGACATTCTAACTTCTGATTGATCTTGTGGCTAACTCCTGTGGTCGAACTTCCGTAAAATTAGGTCTTGCGCAATTGTTTGCAACTTAGGCAACACTTGTTTAAGTAGCGGTGTGATATGTATATATATATATATATATATATATATATATATATATATATATATATACTCACACACATATTAAGTACGAAAGAAGAATTAAAAGTTCCATGTTGTGACAATATCACATATCTCAAACATAATAATAATATTAATACTACTACTACTACTAATAATAATAATATAAAGAAAAGGAAGAAGGTAAAAAAGAAGAGGATACAGCAGCAGCAGAAGAATAAGAAGAAAAAGAAGAAGAAGAAGAAGAAGAAGAAGAAGGAATATAAACAAAATAAGATACAGAAGAAGTTGGGGCTGTATGCCTTTAATATCCATTCATTTCAGTTTGCTACACATGACCTTGCCATCGTCCCGATCTGATAAAGTGGTAAGGTTAGAAACAGAGCTCAAACAGTACTTGAAGAGTGTAGAGAACCAGTTGATAAAACTCAGGTAATCCATTGGTAAAATATAGAAAAATTAAAAGACGAAAATTCTGACGTAGCATTATTTCTATGTTGGAACGAACATCGATTGGTACAATGAATTAGTACTTCCTTGCGAAAGTTTTGACTACAGTCTTGAGTAATAGATATTCAACGCTTGAATGCACAAACACCAACATTACAGCACTGTCAAAATCCTTCTATTTAGTTGGCTTAGTACACAACGACGGTTACATACTTGATGTGAAAGACGTTAATATATGTAATAACTCTCAGCTGACGGCTTCAAACATAGGAAATGGGTCTAGCAGTTTTCGGTTGGCTTGTGGGCTGTTTTCTTTCTTGTTTTTATACTTTTTATATTTTTGTTCTATTTTGTAACGGCAAATAAACAGACGAAAGAAAGAATTGCGCTGATGTAATTGGAGTGAAGTGCCTTGCACCGAACTCTGTACGACTCCAGGATGTGCTCATTTGCCGTGACCATTCTTTGCACGTTATAAATCCCCCAACCCATGTCAACATTATTTGTTGTACAAATAATTGAATTTAGAGCAACCAAGTATGCATTGTGCTTCTCTGTAATGGGGGAAAATGTACGAACAATACATATTGTTACTGCCGTATATAAATTATACGCGAATCGTAGGTCTGAACCGAAATACATTGTAAAACTAAATTTCTCAAATCAATCGTATCTTTGTTGCCAAGTGGTATAATGCCATGATTCAATATTACAAAGAAGAAGGAATGAAGATCATGAATTCATACTTATTTAAAGATTCATAGGTATGTATGCATGTATTCTGGCTTAAAGGTAAGTAAAAACACAAAATTGACAATATAATGCTAATTAAAAGTAAAGTTCTAAACATTTATTGGAATTGATGAAACTTAAATGGGTAAGACGTGTTTAGGGTATAATTCAAACTTAAAATATTGCATGGTAGCCTCTTTTCTTCATATTGCTAATTCTTTCGAGTTTTGTGAATGAATAACATCCATATGATATTATAAATGTATCTGTTTTGTCACTGAAGCAATATATTTATAGATGTAGAATTCTTACAGAACTTCCAAATCTTTCTCATTTTAAGAAGGAACTGAAATTATATTTTTTACTAACAGAAAAGTACTCTGCTTATGTCAAATGCAAGTGGGAACATTTTGATCAAAAAGTGGATTTTGTAGAAGAGGCTTGTTGATTTAATATAATGCATGTCCACCACATACGAAATGCGTAGGGGTATACATATGTTATGATGTTATCTCGTGGCATCAAAGCGATGATCACGGAATAGTTCCGATTTACAGCTGGTTATGGAAAGACTTCGTGTGGTCCGCTTGTCCCAGCCTCCCGAAGAATATGTCAAGAAACTTCCTACCCCGCATGCATTTTGGTAATAAGAATAATGGGACAATTTTCGGTCCCAGAATTATGCTGATACAAAGATTGAATCGTATTGAATATGTTTATATTGTATATTCATATGTCTGTCAGTACATGTTGTACATCTATCCATCTCTCTGTCTCTCTCTATATCTATCTATCTATCTATCTATCTATCTATCTATCTATCTATCTATATATCTATCTATCTATCTATCTATCTATCTATCTATCTATCTATCTATCTATCTATCTATCTGTCTGTCTGTCTGTCTGTCTATCTATCTATCTATCTATCTATCTATCTATCTATCTATCTATCTATCTATCTATCTGTCTGTCTGTCTGTCTATCTATCTATCTATCTATCTATCTATCTATCTATCTATCTATCTATCTATCTATCTATCTATCTATCTATCTGAATCACAATTGGCAATTTAGTTTTATATATCCTACTAACTAATGAGTCTTGAGTTTAAATATTGAACCACTTTCTTCTAAAAGCGTATCCTGCTTTTTTCCCTGTATGTTTCTGTCGTGAAAGAAAGTACGTGGAAAGCCATCCCCAACACGCACAGAATATATGTGATGAATGTGATGCTACAGGATATTCATTGATACTGACTCACTTAAGAAAAAATAAAAGTAGTACGTTTGAAATCATTATGTTTGAAGCAAAATACAGTTCGAACTTTTGTTTTTAATTTTGGTGAACTGTCAACCTTGTAAAATAAACATTTAGCCAAACCCAATGAATGGGAGTTTTGAGTAACCACTGTGTTCATCGCTTGACGTGACCTTACCGTGCCCTGGAGAATTGTACTAAGCTGCCACATTTTCAGTACGATATAGCATAGTATGTGTTAACTGTTTAGCAATTACTGGCGTAAACATTCAAGCTTCTATACTAAAGAGGGTGGTCGACAAAGATTGGCCAAGATTACCTACAAAACCTTACAGTTTAGATAAATAACTTTAATTTTAATAATGTGGTTGTGCTACAGGATAAAACTGTAGGCCTCAACTGGACGCTGCAATTGTGAAAAAAACACTTTGGATTACAATTAGGTTTTGGATCCAATATTTCCCCATGTGAAATGTTATGTGAAAACAATGTACCGCATCAAAGACACAAAAGTAACAGCGATGTGTTTCAGCTGACTTTATATCTGAGAGACCCTGCCTTCTTCGAAAATGTCGACCAATTGTTTTATTCAGCTTACATATATAGCTTATTCCGAAAATTCACAATAGATCCGCATGCCTTTCAAATAGGAGCGATTAGAGCGCAAACATTACAGTTTTGAAAATTTGCAACATATTTATATCCATTAATATAAGCAGTATCAGCGCTTTGAAGAATGTTAGTGGTAACACAGTCTATTGGGCTTTTTGACAAACCACTTTTAGCAGAGTAATGTACAAAATCCAAAAATGAGACTGGGACTTGACCCCTTTGTTTGTTTGATTACTTATTGTTTGACAGTATTCATCAAATCTATATAGATGACAACAAAATTGATGAACATCATATTACAGTTGATTACGATTTTCTAGCACATCAACAACTGGCGATTTGAAAACTCATGCTACAACACAATATTTTCCATCAACAACTGAGTGAAGAGAAACAGCACCATCAGGCCACTATACAAATGTATGTGTTTATACTTTGATGATCAGCGAGATAAGTGCTGGATATGTTTATTTAGTTTCAGATGTATTCAATTCTTCTTTTATTTTTCTGATTAAAAATTAAATAACTGTTAACACCAAACTAGCCCCCCCCCCAGCAAAAACACAAAAAAACGCAAACAAAACAACAAACAACACATCATGATCTGCTACAAATTAATAAAAGGGTCTTGCGCTTGTTAAGAACGAATTGATAATACTTCAGATTAATCACGGCAATAACATCAATGCTTCGTCTGTCAAATTATATAACAAATCCCTTTTAAAAAGACCAACACAATCCACATTCCTATGCCTTTTTAACATCTTCATTTTATCAACAAATCCACTTTGTTTGTCTGGTGATGCAGCTGAATCTATTGATTGTCTTGATTATAGGCTTGCTATTCCCTTGATCATGTACCAACACTTAGGACAGAAGCAAAAAACATTGTTGCAATTGTTGCTTGTGAAAAAATAAATGTATGTATTCTTTCAACTATTCGCAATATCTTTTATATTAAACCGTTTATAGTTTTAGTTATATTTTGATAGCACCAATCATTTACTTTTGGCGCAAATCTCTTCCAGTTTTGTTTGTATTATTTTCAACTCGTAACTGTTCTTTCAATGCATTGGGTCCCTATAATTAATATTTCAAACTTATGATCTTCCTTAATTAAATCTTTTAAATATTTTATATATGTATTATATTCATTTCAATATATTTGCGTTCACATTTTGATATTGGAACTTTCACTGCATACAAATCCACACATAAAGTATTACTTTTCCTGGTGCTAATGATTATTTATTTATTTATTTTTGTGGCTGCTTCTGGTAGATTAGTAAATGGCATGCTTGGAATAATTGTCTTTAGGAGAGTTAAATTTGACGGCTGATTTATTTCCTACACAATTTTAGAATGTGTTACTGTGTCTTTTATCGCTGATAAATTCAGTAGTTAAGGAATAATTATTGCTCAATAATGATCTACCTGAATATAACTTCAGTTTGTCACCCATTGATTCAGGCACGTAATGCTGCAAGAGTGGTGCAAATAGTTATCTTTGGTTCAGATGTCCCATGCATAGCCAGGGACACGTGTAGGAATTTGTTTTGTCCTAAGATATATCACTACACCTCTGTTGCATATCCACCGTGGAGGAGATCAAGACACCATTCAATATTATGTGTTTAAATATATCCACTGAAGAGCTGCATGAACACTTACAATTTTGAAGGCACTTACCTTTAGTTTGTTTTCCATCGATGTCGTCTTTATTCTTCATTTACGTTAACAATATATATATATATATATATATATATATATATATATATTTCTGCTTGTCTCAAATTAAGACTGACGAAGCTTTACAACATAAGCTTAGACAGAACCTGTAATGAAGTAATACAATACAAAAGACAAAAACCCGTAAAAATTATATTAGTTCAGCTCAACATTAAACCCTTAATTGTATTCTAGTCAGTGAAGATTTTCCAAGCGAGATCAATGCGATAATTCACTAGACTGAATTATCACTTTTATTTGTTCACTCAGGAAGCTTTGTCAATAGACATCAGTAGCACTAAGACCACATAATTTCATCCGTTATGTTGTCAATAACATGTTACAGTGCTAATATGTCAACCTGTTATGTTATATATGTTCCCACTATTACCTTTTTAATGGGGTTTTTGTGATTTTAAGTAACCACGATCTTTGTTTACTTTAAATAGTAAAGCAAATGATCCCAGTACTCATATTTTCTATGTAAATGTAGAAAAAACAAACTGTAGATTACTTTTCTAATGCCATCCATTTTTTCGAATAAACTGATTTTAACTCCCCCAGTAGCATACATTTACTGAAGAATCTGAATTTTACTGTTAAAATAGCACAGAGTCTGACTTCTATAGTTGCCGGAGCATACAAGCTAGTGAATAAATGACCTTTACTGTTACAATAACAAAAAATTTAGTAAAGTACCTGGCTTCCACAGTTGCAGTGGTTTAGAGTTTAGTGAAAAAAATTTCTTTCACTATTGCAGTAGCATATATTTTAGTAAAGATATTAACCTTTGCTGTTGTAACAGTATAACATTTAGTGAAAAACTAACTTGCTTGTAATAAACTGGCTTTTACTGTTGCAATATCACACAATTTAATCAAAAAGATGATTTTTAATGTCATAGTAGCACACACTTCTGTGAAACAGCAGGAACTGACCTTTACTGTTGGAGTCGCATCCAATGAAGTGGAAATACTGACTATATCTGTTCAAGAAACACACATTTTAGTGACGAAACTGATTATTACTACTGCCGTAGCATACAATTTAGTGACAAACCTGACTTTTTCTGTTGCAATAGGACGCAGTGTAGTGTAAAACAGATGTTTATACATTTGCAGTAGCACACAATTTACTGAAAAAACCTGACTTCTGGTGTTAAAACAACACACAATATAGCGAATCAACTTTTACTGTTACAATAGCATCAGTTTTAGTAAAGAAACTGAAATTTACTGTTATAATAGCACACATTTTAGTAAAGAAGCTGACTTGTTCTGTTGCAATAACAGGCTTTCTGGTGATGAAATGGAATTTGTCTGTTACATTAACAGGCATTTTGGTGGAGAAATGGACTGTAAATGTTGCAGAAGGACTCGTTTTAATGAGAAAAAAAAAAACAACCAACAACTGACTTTTACTGTTACAATGAATTTCTCGATGTATTTATTTAAGTACGCATGGTTCAAGCCCCTTGACATTATATATATATATATATATATATATATATATATATATATATATATATATGTGTGTATATATATATATATATATATATATATATATATATATATATAATACTATATTTAATTTTCTGTATGGTCCATTACTCAGCACATCCTCTGCTCACAACACATCCGAGATCAAATTTAGTGCTGAAAAGACAAAGACTGAACAAGACTGTGGACAGAAAATATGTATTTGCATGTTTTGTGAATAGGCTTGTCTGCAAACACGTCACGAAACTTGCATTCCACGATATATGTCCTCCTAGATAAAATCATCACGATTGTCACCTGTTGATCACCTACTGCTTCTAATGGCAACATCTGCTCTTTGGAAAAAAAAAACTTTCGTTTCCGACAATCGGTTTAACTGTGATATTACTATTTACATGTGCAACATTCTTTATCCTTGCAGCTAGAACCCTTTCCAGACTTAAACTACCATCTTTATTAGCACAAGTTTTTGGTGTTGGGGTTCTCGGGTTTTATAGTCTATAGTCGGATTGCCTGACCTATTTGTTGTTCGAGATCACATTAGGAGAACCTCCCCGAGCTTCGGCAAAATAGTGTTCTTGAGCAGAAATGCGAAAAATATTCATCGAGGATTTTTTCTCCTCAGAACCAGGCATAACTCCCTGGTACAAGTGGTTAACCACTGTTTTATGAGTAAGTACGTTGTCAGACCCACAAACATGTTTTCGACCTTACCACACTCAACAAACTGACGAACTGGGTGAATGTTTCCCGTCTCTCTGGTTTACTATATATTTAAACTTCTTCCGGAACCCTTGCTCGATTAGCATAATAATCTAACGCGTCGTTCAGGGAATAGCGCGAATACACATCCAGCGCTGTACCCTTTTGTAACGCGCTGAGATAGAGCGACCGATTATCCTTTCTCCACTTCTGAACAGTAGGATACCCTTCAAAACTTTGCAAATAACTGTCCATATTATCTTTATCCTCATCGAACAAGTGTAATTTGGGGTCACATAATTTTCCCGAGTCATAGTTTGTTCCCCTACTTCTTGATTCGTAATAATTCCAATTTTCTTTTGTGGTCACTATCATTATTTCTGTCTTCTAACTCCATTGTTTTTAACTTAGATTTCCTTTCCCACCCTAGTTCCCCCCACCACCACCCCCACCTCAAGCTGCTTTTCTAATTCAATATTCCTTTCCTCAAATGATATATTTCTTTCCTCGGCTTTTTTTCTTCTTTTAAATATATCTTGTAATTTTAAAATTCTCTTCTTTCACGCTCTGTCTGCTGCTCTATCTCTAGTTTTGTCCTTTCAGCTTGCCCTATTATCTCCAATGTTTTATTTATATGTCCCTCTATTTTAATCTCTGTTCCTTCTCCCGTGCCTGCTCCTTCTGAACACATTTTCGTAGGGACCCACCTCATACCGAAACTGGTTTTCCATCTCCACAAGTGTCTTTTAGGGAGAACATTATTAATACCATTGATTAGATCACCAATCCCAAATGAACTGCTATGTGAAACGTTGTTTTAGGAGAACAAAACACAAAACTCTCGTTACGTTCATCCAAGAGGGCAACAAAATAAAGACAATACGTTTAATGTATGTATGATGAGCAAAGGGAGAAAGGAATACTGTAAGCGATATATTTTCTCATTCCATCTGCGTTGTCCCTTGTAAGGAAGAGCACAATTTCAAACAGATTAGTGATAAACAGCACTGGAGTCATGACCCAGGTAAACCAACGTCAAAGATCCTCTTAATACGATCCCAATTCTAAACCCACTGTAGCATGATGAAACCGAATGGGATTGGACGCAATGAAAACACATAACACATTGACGTGGCATGATGAGACCGGGTTGGATTGAATCAAGTGAAAAAACTTAACACCATTAGGCGAATGAGATGTGTACTTATAATCCAACTGTGTGTATATATATATATATATATATATATATATATATATATATATATATATATATATATATCGTGCGCATAAATTAATTTTACACATGGGGTTATCATACCGGAGGCATTATTTAGGCTTAGACTTATATATGTTGCGCGATGAACATTATTCATATTTTTTTTCTTTCTTCTGTTTGGATGTGGTCATAGCTGCCTTCTATGTTTTAAAGAGGAAAACTATACGTAGCATGGTATTATATCAAATTAGTGTATAATAGTCAAGTCATGTTCTTTTAACTACGAAATAATATACGCATATGATTATTTATGACTGTTTTTGTCGAAAATGCGTTTTTTATCAAGTACACATAAACCATGTTCAGAACAGTTTCCTTGAAATAGAGTCATAGCGTCTGGAGTTGGAATAGATGCTTTTGATCTTATCCGAAAATTTGCATTGAATTTATCAATTTGTTCTGAAGCTCAAAGTATACTGTGTTGTTGGATATGTTCAGCCCCGAATACATATGAGTTTTTATTCGCAATAGATTGTCTTTTGACGCTTACAAAGATGACTTCTTTGCGCTTTTCATTTCTTCGGTTGGAGGAACGCAACAAAACATATTGCTATGCCGACTCCTGTTTAACAAAAAGAAAATACACTAAGACTTGGTTTAAATAAAATAAAAGATCGCCTGTGTATGTATGAGATTTAAATCAGACAATTTAAGAATGTTCACTTGTAACGCTTTTTAGATGTTATATGTAATTCTGCTATGAGAAGATTATAATATGCAAAGAAGCGTTTAGAAGTCATGACTGCTATTAGATCATACACGCAGTTATCTGTCTCGTATGACAAATGTAACTACAGTGTCAAATCTTTGCATACACTGGTCTATTTCACATCTTTGAATCCAATAATTTTGATGTATTGTCATTATTATTTTCCTGTCATGATCTTATCGCAACGAGTATAAAATATAATACAAATATATTATACAATCGAATCAATTAAGTCTTTCTCTTAGCGCATGTGATATTTGCATATATGCACCATTCAGACTTTTTAACTGATATCTTGCATGCATCAATAGGCATATAATATTTGTCATTTTTCGCAGAATTTTATCCTTCTATGATGGTCATATGGACTAAGAATTCGATAATAAATTTTACGACCAACAATCGAATATGAGACATGGTTATTTTTGTACCAACGCTTGAATGAACGTACTATGTTGTTAGAACGAGGGGATTTCATCAGTACAATGGCCACGCAGATGCCGAAACAATCAAGAGTCCTTCATGCAAGAGTCCGTCATGCATGAAATGTGCATTACATTAATAATGCATGTACACTGACCCTGCCACGTCTCGGACTGGTATACGCTGGAACAGGTGATTCGATCCGCCTACCAAGAGACGATCTGTATGAGACGCCAGCAAATACCCCTGAAATGATATCTTATTTACCATTATCATTAGATAACAGCCGAGTAATCACCGCCCAGCCAAGTCAATCACAACAGTGAGGCAAATTCCAATGAACGTTCCAACATATTTAAGTGCGGACGCAAGAAGTAGAGTTATCAACGAAACAGTTTTTAACACTACTATTGGGTTCCGGAGTTGATGAAGCAATCCTCGGTTTACAAAATTTAGACGATTATACGGCTGACAATCTTACAAGAGATCAATTCACAGACGATCCATAGGTCAGAATTGGAGGATCAAAGAGACGAAAACTAAATTCAGGCATACATGAAACTAGCCAAACTGTAAAAGTATTACGAACATTGAAAGCAAAATCAGACGAAGCTAGATCTGCGTACGTCATAGAAGGATCATAAAACTACAGAGTTCTTGCAATACAGTCAAAGCTGTAGGTTTCATCATTTACATTCGACAACACTCGTTGTGTCCAATTAACAATCATCATTCCAGAAGTAACTGACGAGTCATACGACCTGCGTGATCAAATTGACCACAACTAATCCCTGTTTGACACTGGCTTAAAGAAACCATACAGTAAGTATACGTTTTGTTCCAGGTTATCGTGCTTCCTAAATATATTAACACATTTGATGACGCAATTAAGAACTAGCATTATGGGCAACTTAGCCAAAACCATTTGATACATTTGGACCTGGCTTCATTAGATATGATTTACAAGATAGGGAAGAAGCAAAATCTCAAGCATCAGGTACAAGTCAAGGGTATTATACTGATGCCGGTGCGCAACCTTCAGGAGGCTATACAATGGATTACATCTATCCATCATCTATCGCAGATCAAACATTTTCATAAGGAAAATGTTGGTTTGAAATTGATTAGTTAAACTAGAGATGACGATCACTATATCCTCACAAGAATGGATAATTCTCGAATGGCCTGAAATATATATTATCTATAGTTAATAAACGTATATATTTACTTAAAAAAGCATATACACAGTTTAGATTTACTTACTGATTGTCAGCTAAAACTGTTCGATCAGACCATTCTGCGGAGTTTAACATATGCTTGTTAAATTTGGGGATTTGTAAGATCGGATATAATTGAGTAAAATAAAACTGATATTTTTGCCTTAGAAGCATTCTGACTGTCAAACAATATACCGCCTTTATATGGTGTACGGTGAATTTGGTTGGTTCCCCTTAATTATTAGCATTAAAACTTGCATTGTAAACTATTGGGATAGATTAGTTCATTGTTTTGAAGATCAAACTATCTTATCATATGTATTCTCTCTTATACAAACATTTTATGTGATAATTCCTATGACAATAAACGGATACTAGAAGTTAAATCAATATTAGATGAAGCTGGGTTTAGCTATGTATGGAGCAATCAAAGTTTTGTGTCAGTTAATAGGTTAACAAAGTCTGTAGAACTATGACTAAAAGATCAATACTGGCAAGTTTGGGCAGCTACCGTCAATACGTCATCTAAATGTCTTAATTACAGGTTATTATAAACTGATTTGGGTTTAGAAAAGATCTATTTCTCATTACTACAAATATATATCTAAAAATTTAATGAAGTTGAGAATTGCAAACCAAAGGTTTCATGTTAAAACTGGAAGATGGGCTAATGTTTCCTATAACGAAAGATATTGTACACTCTGTCAGTCTCAAGAAATTGGTGACGAACATCTCTATTTGCTGTCGTGTTCTTATTTTTATGCTGAATGACAAAATTGAATACCTCATTTTTACGTTTCCAGGACTAACGTTTCTAAATGCAATCAATAAATGAATACAGGTAACACACTGCTCTTTTTTACATGATTCTATGATGTCACACGTTGTATTCATGTTATTTTTCGCATATATCTCAACCTGAGTGTAATAAAGTCTTATCTTGTCTTGTATCACATCTAACAATTCCAGTCTGTAAGCCATATCTTTTGAAAAGGACAGAACACTTCTTAAACCCTATGGACCTGCCATGCCTGTCGAAGACAGTATCACATAACGGATTAAACAACAAAACAAGAAAAAAGAAAAAGAAAAAAAAAAGAAAAAAACCCCGATCATTCTCTATCAGAGCACAAGCAATACTACAAGAGTGTGGAAAACCAGTTGCTAAATCTCAAGTAATCCATTGATTACACATAGACAAATAAACACAATGTCTTAGCATTATTTCTATGGTCGAATGAACACCTTGGAGCGATTCAATGCCGCACAGCAATTATACCTCAGCGCAGGTGTACAATCAATAAGTACTACCATACAAAGCTTTGGCTCCTTGATGTAACAAACGTTAGAGACATGAATCCTCAGTTGACGTTTACAAAATGAGGAAATGGGTCTTGAAGACGTTGTTTCACTGGTATTTCATTTTCATTTTTTGTTGCTTCGTGTTAACGGTACACGAAGACATGAAAATAACTGTGTTGAGCCAAATTAATTGAAGTGAAGTACCTTGGCCCGGGGTACACTACGGTATCAGGATTGGGACCTGCACCCTTTTAGGCGCGAGTCAACTACACTAACCACTGAACCACCACGGCACTAATAAACGATTTCAATTCGAATAGTTTTTTAATATATGAATTTGTTCTACCTTTTATATGGGTATTATCTCATATCAAAATTAAAGTCAAGGGCAAATGTAAACTCCTTAACTGAAACATGTAAAGTAATTCGTTTGGGATGAATCTACTATTATAATTGAGCAGAACAGAACAATATTAATTGTCACATGCTGACTGGAAGACGACAATTTAATCAAGCAAGCAAAATTGTGCAATTAACATACCAGTTGGCAAGTAAACTTTCAAATAAAGAAAAAGAAATAGACTGCTAAATTAATTTGTCTATGTTCTATTCTAGGTATTTCACGGAAGCATCATGAATTCCAAATTACTCTTACTCGGCCTTCTACTGTTTGTACAGTCAAGTTGTATTCAAAAACATACGAGATTACCGACAACAAGAAAACTGCGGACGATGATCTTTCTTTATCACTGCTTAGCAATGTTCGAGATACATCTGAGGAGAATGACATTTATACCCATGGTAACACCAAGTGTCGGTCAGACCACAAGTGTGGATATGATCAAGGCACATCCTACAGATGGTGCTACATAGACGGCAGCAATAACTGGGATCATTGTTGCGCTTCCCCATGCAAATATTTTGCGAACGACGGGTTTTGGTGTCCATCTGGCGACGGTCGATTTCTGATGTGTGGTAATCCGCGTATGCAATCTGCCAATGGAAAAACTTGTATTCCTTCACATCGATGTGGCCTTCACGAGAACGATGTTCATAACTTGTACTATTGGTGTTATGTAGATAATAAAAAACACTGGGATTATTGTTGTCATCCTGGTAGACAATGCTCTAAGAAAGGCTATAGTTACAATTGGTGCAATGCCGGTTCTCAAGTACAATACGTTTTTTGGGCATATTGTACACCTACGGAATAGAAAATAAGAGTTAAATAATTAATGTATATCTTCTGGATGTAAGTTATATTAAAGCAATGAATGCGCACCAAGCATGAACCTTTCTAACTTAATCACACATGTATGAACCTTCTTAACTTAATCACACAAGCATGAACCTTCTTAACTTAATCACACATGTATGAACCTTCTTAACCTAATCACACATGTATGAACCTTCTTAACTTAATCTCACATGTATGAACCTTCCTAACTTAATCACACATGTATATACTCTATAGAGCTATGTGAATGTCTAAGTTCTTCTAAATTAGCAGTTGTCAGTTAGATCTCAAAATATATTAAATTGATCGAACCTTCGTTGTAGTCCTTATTAATTAACTGTCTGCGTCTTGGTGAAGTCGTTGCCCTTTCCTGACATTTTTATGATTGTGTCCAAGAAGGGTAGTGAACCAATACATTCACAACGCATTACATTTTTGCAAATATTATAATACTTGGGGAGTCACTAAATAATAGCAGTTATACAATAGCATTTATTCATTTGTATGCGAAATGAATCGAACTATTTTTTATTTCATTCCCATTTATTATATTCTTCCCTGGATACATATTGGTATGAATTCCCTAATAATAATTGAAATACAGTTATTTAAATTGTGCATTCGATTCAGTTTTGCTTCAGACGACGATTCTTTGCATGTTGTAATGAATTATCTTAATGCATGTAAATATTTAATTTTTAAATAAGTAAACGCATTAAGAACAAACAAATTTGTATCTAGTTTCTTGTTTAAAAATTTGTATATATGTATGTATTACAGGTTAACGACATAATACTAGCAATATGGGTGCCAATCAAAAATAAAGTTCAAAACATTGATTACAAGCGATTAAACTTAAAGGTTATGAAGCATTTAACATATAATTCAAACTTAAAAACATATCTTTGTAGCTTCCTTTCCTTATATCGCTAATTCTTTCAAGCTTGGAGTAGATTTTCACAAATCATTATTTAAACTTGAAGTGTGTTACAAGGAAGATCTTCTCTAGATACAAAATTGACATAATTCAAGCGTTGAAATAAAAACAAAAACATAAACATAATTAAAAAAACAATCCCACAAACCCAAATATAATGTATCTGCATTGTTTTTTTCTGTTTTGTTTTTAATTTGGCATCTATTATCACAACATGTCCAAAATTATGCTGATTACAATTTAACATTTACACATATTTTTGACACAAACAGTTTTCTTGTGTAAATAAGATTGGAAAAGTTAATAGTAATCTATGCCGTCTTTCCAAAAATGCAGCCTAATATTTTAATAATATGTTGAGGGAATTGTCCAAAAACAAGTAGTTTATACAAGATGCTCTAGATTTAATTAAGATTTGGTGTCATAATTTATATAATTATTCCCTTACAGAATATTATAAAATACTTTACATCGTCTATGAATAACACCCATATGATATTATACATTTATATTACATATGACAGGTGTGTCAATCTGGTGTATGTTTCATTCTTTGTCCACGTTGAATCGATGCTTTACGGGTAGTGTAGATTGTGTTATTTTGACCTAGTTTGTCATGACATATTAAAAACATCCCATCTAAAATCAGTTTACAAAGAACTGCCATTTAGGTTTAGAGAAAGGCACACTTCAATATTGATATATAGTTATAAATATTGCATATTTGTGTGTGTATTAATTAGAATAACAAGCTGCAGATTTTGCTTGGAATGAGCAGACTATGATCTTGGTGAATAAACTGCGTGGTGGAATGCTCCAGCCTCTCAGGGAACATGTTTCGGAGAGGGGGGAGGGTCGGAAGAACTATGATCCGATTTGCATTTTTAGAGTGCAGGGCTACAGCAGTTACACTAGTCCAGGCATACATTCTCATAATATATAAACATTTCATAATATTCAAATGACCGAGTACAGACCAATCCGCGGATTGACAAAAATGTCACAATATTCAAATAACCTGGTCCTAACCTGTCTTGGCTTATTGGTCTTCCTCAGACGAAGTTTGATAGTCATCATCAGCAAGTCATGGTCGCTTCCTATGTCCACTCCTGGGAAACTACGTGTTCTGGCAATGTTAACGCTAGACCGGAAGCGCTTCCTCACCAAGATGTAGTCAATTTGGTTGTGATGTTTTCCGTCTGGACTGTGCCAAGTCCATCTTCTAGATAGTTTGTGGGGGTCAAGGGTGTTCGTTAGCACTATGTTATTGTAGGTGGCTAAGTTTAGGAGCTTGAGTTCTCTCTCATTGATCTGTCCATTACAGCATGGACCACATGCTTCTCGCCAGTCTGCCGGTGCGTCTACTCCTACCTTTGCATTCCAGTCCCCTTGGATAACTAAAATATCCTTCGTGGGTGTCTGGTCAATACAAATTTGAAACTGGTCGTAGAACGCATCCATGTCCTCGTCATCATGGTCAGATGTTGGGGCATAAACCTCTGTGATGGTGATGTTGACGGAAGATGCCCTCAGGCGGATGTTAATCAGCCTGCTAGACACTGGTCGCATCCCATGACTGCACTCACAATGTCCTTATGTACCATAAATCCGACTCCATGCTCATGCTTGTCCTCATGTCCACTGAAGTAGATCCTGTGTCTTTCATCTGTTGATCTCTCTCCGAAATTCTTCCAGCGCATTTAGCAGAGTCCAAGGATGTGCCATTGATATCTTCCCAATTCATGGGTTAGCGCCTCAAGTTTCCCTGCTGGTCTTAATGTCCTGACATTCCATGTTTCCAATGTTGATGGTATCTTTTGCCCGTAATTTGGTGGTAGTTGCACAAGCAGCATACTTATCACCTCCGTCCTGGTGTACAGCGAATGGCGCGGTCATTGGTAACCCGGGCTACGACTGATCCGGTATGAGAACTCTATACATTGTCATTTTGTCATCCCTTGCGTAGCATGGACAGTTGCAACCTGGTGGAGCCCATCCCTCTCCAGGCTATGTACCACAGCCGATATCCATGTTACTGAATGGCTTCCTCTGGTCTCGAACATGTGGCCGTTGAGTTCATCTTGAAACCCTTTTTTACCCGACCGTTAACTTCAACTTGGAAGACTTCCGCCCTGTGATGTCATGTTACCACAAACCTATTTCTCCCATAGGTAGGAAGACTCGTGGAGGCGGGAGTGTCTTATCTTCCTTCTCAATTTTTATCTTGCTCACTGCATTGGCGGATAGACAAAGGTAAAACCATATATAACTGAAACTTTCGTGGTGGAGCATAACAAATGATTCTTCTTTCAATCACAAGTGCCGGTAACTAAATTATAGCTGGTCATCGGTTAGCAGACAATAAGGAAGTATATATTATTACCGCGTTTATTAGGAAAAGGCTGTGATTATATTGTACCATTTACCTGTATTTGTGCATGTAAAATGTCACTGAGTAGAGGGAAGGTTATATTTCTGCAACACCAAACAGGTTTTATTGGCGTAAAATATACTGGAACCGCTAAAGGAGAACGTTTCTAGAAAATGTATTAATCTCTGAAACAGTCGACCATTTAAAATCCTTCTAAACATC